>CAJVPY010002249.1:0-16683 GCA_910591965.1 Dentiscutata erythropus | reverse complement strand
AATTTGAAAAGGCAAGTTGAATATAAAAAACGATTTGATCATATTTGAATATTTTTTTCGATTTTATAAATTAATTTTTTTTATTTAAAATAAGAAAAGTGTGCAAATTAAAAGTTTAAATAAACCCTATCGACTTCTAATAAGACTTAAAAGAAAACAAATTTTTTAATAGTTTATAAAAAAAAAAACTTTTAATATGAAAGGCCCTTCAAATGCCTTGCAGGTTATACAAATTTGATATATTTTTAAAAAAAAAACTTACAAATCGGAATTAAAAATGGAAGAGAACAATATTTCCGGCATCACTTTATTTTTGTTATTAATCCATACTGTCCCCTGGGAAACTGTTCAAGACCTTTGTGAAAATTATGACTTTTGATCTGAAGCATGCCAAGCTTTTCTAAATAACTCTACTTTATCACCACACTTAAAATCTATAATTTATAATATAGAATTGATGCATGGATGTTCTGAAGAGACAGCGCTTCAAATTTTAGGCCAACATTATGAATCGTGTTAAGTAAACTCAAGATCAGTATAATGTAACAAAAATAAAATCAAAAGTGCTAATAAATAATATGGAAGAAAGAAGGATTCAGCTCTTTTGAGTTATCTTCATTCAAAAAAGGTAAAATTAAGTAAAAAAGTATCATTTAAGTGAGAATATGTTGAACAGTTAGCATGGTTAAAGAAGTGACATATTGTTTGCTTTGCTTAAAGTAATTATAATATACTTTTTTTTTTTTTTAATTCAGCAGTCATGCCTTCACTTTATTAAGTATAAATAAATAAATTACATGGTCTATTAATTTTACTGAACCAATTGGCCCAGTCACCTAAATTACAAGTGTCAGCTAACCCAGTTGTTCTCTGTGAATACCTATGTTTGACCTGCTATAGTAGAGTTTATCTCTTTACTTATTATCTCTGCAAACAAAGCAAACAAGTATATCAACAAATGGTTTCTACAGTCTGTCATAACTACAATTCCTTTAAATCCCTTCTCTTCTAATTATTGAGCAAGAGGATTCTATAATCCTTGCCTAAAGAACAACAAGTAACTAAAAAAAACTAACCTAAAAAAGAATAGTAAAAAAAACTACAAAACCTAATGAAAACCAAAAACAAAAAGAAATAAAAAAAGACAAAAAGAAAAGAAAAGCAAAGAAAAAGAAACAGAAACATAACAACACTATTTGTGTCAGTGTGGGGCTTAAAAAATTATTTAATACTCTATAAAACAATCTCATCTTCACTTTACTTTGGTATTAAAATAGTTAGTTTAATAAAGTAGAAAATACAAAATTTTTCTTGTTTATCCTATAGATCTATTATATGTTATTCACTGTTGGTCAGGTTTGTAGTGATGTAACTTTCTCGTAACTTGCCATTCTCAATTTGGCTGCATAAACAATATTGATCTTTTATAAAGAGTATGCTGAATTTTCTACATTTTGAAAAAAAATTCAAAGGTTTTTGAAGTCAGGTACTTTAAATTTTCAAGAAAGTGTATTAAAAAACTCATTTATTGTTTCTCTTCTATTATATAAGCTTATGCTGACTCATTGACAACAGTGGCTTCACTTCTGTTAGAGCACTACTTTCTCCAAAATTTTGTATCAAGGGTATCACCTGCCAGTTATCTTATATCATCAGAAAATTTTTTTTATTGCAGTTCTGCACAGATTTGCAAAAAAATCAAATAATAAATCAAATGAAAATCTGTGCAAAACTTCAAATTTGATACTATAAATACAGAAATTAGATACAATTCTGTACAAAACTTCAAATTCTAAAAAATTTTGCAGATTTTTTACAACAATTCTTCAAAAATCTGCAAAAATACAGATTTTTGCAAATTTGCTCTTATTTAATTTTCCCAATGATACTAATGCTTCTGGTTTGCATACTGAATATGTTAAAAGAGTTCTCTATAGAAAAGGTTGACCTTTACAAAACTGCCACATAGTGCCTTCTCCTTTTCCAACAAATTTTTTGTTTTTTGATTGGTGAAAAAATTTGATACAAGTGATCATCAGGAAGAGTTGCTTGAATATTTTTTTTTTTCTTTTTTAACTTTGGCTATCTTGCCAGGTATTTATTAGGAGTATAGTTTATACAAATTACATATTGGTAAGTAATAAACTCTAGGCCTGTCAGCAAATAGCATATAAGAACTATTTCTAAATAACAAGTGCCATAATATATATAACTAATTCTTCCAACACACCTGACCTCACCTGGTTACTATCTAAGCACCTAGATGTGATAGCAGCACCACATTTTGTGAAATTTGCACTGACCTCTGTAAAACCAATGTCTAACTTTGCTAGAATACATGTTCTACCCATGTATTTATCTAAACTTCAGTAACATCTAGCTATAGCTTGACCTATACACTCGGGTCAAGGCTAACTATTGAACCCTTGTTGTTACCTACTTCTACTTTTGTATAGATTTACAACAATCCCAGTACCCATATTCCAACTATCTTCTTACTCAGATTCTCTATCGGTCCCTTTCTTACTTCTAGCTGGCAACTCGGAAAAGTCAGTCTGTCTAGGTACCTAAAGGATGCCCTTTTCTTGGTTTATACTTCTAAAATATATACTCTTTTCCTCCAGTGTGACAGAACCCAGTGGTTTAGCTAGTGTGTCCTCTGCCATTAGGACTTAGTTGCTTGGTTCTTCAATCTCGGGCCTGGTTCAAATTCAGCCTTCATGTGGTACCGTCAAAGATCACTGCTACTCCTAACTCAGGACTTTCCAAATAGGTTTTTAGTTATTCTAGTTCCTCAGATTTATTGCACCAAAGCTCCTATTACTAGATGGTGTAACTGAAATTGCAGATTTAATTCTAGATCCAACTAATAATCGACAACCGTTAACTATAACACAAGTCTATTTTTCAAAATTTATCATCTGTGAGATTTGAACTCTAGACCTGCCACTTGGCGAAAATAAAGACTAAACTACTACACTAAGTTGCCACACCTCTTATTGCTTGAATATTTTAATTTTTAATAAATTATAATATATTAGAGGAATATTTATATATTATTCATTATTTTATTTTTAAAATTAAAAGTTTTTTTATTGTTTTTATATAAATACTGTATTTGTTTTATTAATATCAAAAAGCAACTTTTGAATTTATAAGTTTTTAAATTCTAACTTTAAATATTTTTTATTAATAAGTAGTACTATATTTATTAACAAACAAAACACATAGTTGTAATATACTGGGTTAACTAAATTTAAAAGAAGTAAACAATGCTGATCTTTTGACAAAAGTAGGTTGTGGCTTATTTTTTACAAAAATAAGATATATAAAACTAAGTATATTTCTAGTTTTCTTTTCAGTAAATGATAAATTTTGAACTTGTTAGCAAGTAATATATAAGAACTATATTTAAATAACAAGTGCTAAAGAGTGTGGCGACTTAGTGAAGTTGTCTAGTTGTCACCCACTAAGCGGCAGGTCTAGTGTTCGAATCCTATGGATAATGTTTTTAAATACTGGCTATATAAAGTTAACAACTATCTCAAAAATGGCTTGGATCTTTGATCTGTAATCTTAGATAACACCATTCTCAAATGGAAAGTGAGCTATTGCAAAGTGGTAGAGCGTAGGCCTTGCATCTGTGTATAGGTTATGCAGAGGAATGCATTCCAGTAATTATCGGGTGCAAACTCTATAATAAGTCAATACTGTGTAAATTTTAGAAAGCCAGAATAACTAAAAACCCGTTTGAAAAGACCCAAGTAGAGATGTAACAGAAGCTTTTAACAATGCTGCGAAATGAAACTTGGATGACACCGGTTCTGGGGTATTGTTCAGACTAGACCTTTTGAGGTGATGGGTCAACCAGGGTGGCTGTTAGAGTCGCACTGGAGGAAAAGGATGAGTGTTATGAAATCTCATACTAGAAGTTTGGAGTCCAAGAGCATATAAAGCCAGGATAAAAGTAATCTTGTTCTAGGCTAACTAACTGAGATCAAATGTTAAGCCAGGGAGAAGGACCTAAAAGAGAAGTGAAGTGGACATTGAGATGGATATGAACTCTATAAGGCAGAAAATGTATAAAGGTAACACCCAAATACTAACTTCAGTTCAAAGGCGTAACATCTCTGATACCTAATCTGGAGTATGTGGAACACAAAAGGGTTGGGGTGGGCATATGCAGTCTATACCTATATAGATAAAGTAGATAGCAGTGCTGAATATAAAGGTACTAGGGTTAAATATATATCAGGTATGGACCGGTTAGATTAAATTCAATACTATAAATACAATTTATATAAGAGTCCTTGTGATCTTCTATATCTAAAACGTCAATAAACTCTAATCTCTAGACAAATGCATCTAAATACCCAGCAGCCATTAGTATGAAATTAAATAGTTTTTAAAAAATTTGGATCCCTGGATTAAGGTTAGGTTAAAAGTTAGGGTTAGGATAGAAGAGATTATAAATATAAAATTGCCTTTTCGACACTTTTTATTAGTGCTCCAAGATAGGTTTAGACTGCCGTTTACTATATTTTTTTGTATTTTTCTCTTTTTTTCACTTTGTTTTGCTTTGTTTTGCTTCATCGGGCTGACCCGAGATGATCAAGTTTCATGATTTGATTGGTCAATAATCACGTGATCTGCTGGGTAAACAGATGTACTCATTTCTGAACATTTAACAAAAAAAAAAAAAACAAGTGCTATTCCATAGTAAGTGATAAGCTCTAAGATTATTAGCAGATAGCTATAAGAACTATCTTTAAATAATAGATACCAGTTTATAATTTTTCTCAGTTTTATATATTTTTTTTTTAATATAGCTTATAGTTTTATCAAAATAAATTTTTGTTGTAAAATTTAGTATAAAGAATTATTAAAGAGAGTTCTATTTTTAGTGTTATATTGTATTATTATTTTTTTTCTTGAATTAAGTGACATCTTTGGCCTAGTGATTTTTATTAACAAAGAATACTACAATGATTATAACAAAGATACAACTAGCTACTGCACTTTTGGCACTGTCTATACTAGATGTCTGTATCTGCAACTCAAACTAGAACTACCCATTTAAACCTTCTGATTATGACTATATTTGTTTTATACTTCTAGTAACCTGTACACTAACATCTGCTAGCTACACTAGAATTTATAGCCTCATCTTAAAATAATTGTGTCTTATTATAGGTTTGTATCAACTAATTACTAGCTTGCATTCCTCTGATAAGTGAATGCATGGTTTCTTCAAAGTAAACCTACTAAAGCCTTCTGTATCTCATTCCAGCCAGCCTAGTTCTTCACAGTCTCTGAAGATTCCACTTGCAGTATAGTTCAGTTATTACTATACTTATATAAGGTTCACTTTTAACCCCATATTTAGACTTTTCTTTTTTGTAATTCCATAACTAGTCCATCTTTTACTTCTAATTAACAACTCAAATGGTTTGACTCTGACCTGGCTCTAAGTGCCTTTGGCCTGTTTTACCTTGATACGTATTTTTATAGCATATGTTTTTTTTCTCTGATTCAGAATTCTAGTTCTTCAGAGCAACCAGTATATCTTTTTAGCCTGTACTTATTGGCCCAGAACTTTTAATCTACAGATCCACAGAGGTAAAGCCCTCTTTATTAGTTTTTCAAGCCAGCAATCTTGTCGATATACACCATTTACTTCTGTTAATTCTTAGTTTTTTAAATTGGCGGTTTGGTTGGTAAATCCTACTTAAGAATCTTTTGTTACTCAGTTTATTGGCCTTGGTTTTAACTTTTAAATTTAATCTTTCTTGTAGTAATATTGAAGGTTTTAACTACTTTCTTACTTGGGTCTTTCAAATGAGTATTAATCATCCTAATTATCTAGATTTTATATACCAAAGCTCTTAGGGGGCATCTATAAATAATGTTATGCTTAAGGAGAGGAGAGGTCCCCAAAATATAATGTAATTTTTTTATAAAAATTTGTCTAAAATTTGATCCAGTGGTCCAAATTGGATGGTTTGGTACCATTTGAATCATCTTAAGGAGAGGAGTCGAATGATACCAAAATCATTTAATTTGGATCACTAGATCATGTTTTATTAATGAAATACTATTGGTTATTATGTTTTCTTATAAAATTACTATAAAATTAATAGTATTTCATTAATAAAATGTTATTTAGTGGTCCAAATGAAATGTTTTGGTACCATTCAACTCCTCTTATAGAGATGAATCGAATAGTACCAAAATCATCCTGATTGGATCACTGGGTTATAATATATTCAAGTTTTTGTAAAATTATATAGATTTTTAAAAAGCTACTATGTAGGGGTACATAATGTTATATATAGATGCCCCCTTATTCTAAATAGTGTACCAAATAACCAATTAGCAGACAATTATACCAAACATTGTTGTCTCTGGGATTTGAACTCTAGACCTGTTATTTGGGGCAACAACTCTACTACTTTGCTATATTACTTTACTTCTTATTGTATTATTTATAAATATTAAAAAAGATATAATTAAATATAAAGTTTGATATTTGATATTTGTTTAAAAAAAGAAATATATAAATTTAAAAAAAATATTTTAAATTAATATAGCAAAAAATACAATATATATTCCTCTTTCTAATAATTACTTATATCAAAATTTTTAACTAAAGAAAAATGAAAGTTTTGTTAAAAAGTTAAGTAAATTTATAATAGTGCTTTGTAGACTAAGATTAATCTAGCTTAGGGAACTTCTCTCTATGTTTAGCATACAAACTAAAAGCCTGTTGTTAGAGAAGAAAGCAGGTGGCACTCTTAGTAATGAAAAAAAATTTGGTAAAGCTACTCTGTCAACAAAGCTTTATAAACTTTTAGACTATAATAGTGGTTTTTGTAGAAGTTAACCTTTCTTTTATTTGGAAACTCTTTTATATATTTGACATGCAAGCCTAGCCTCAAGAGGAAAAGGCAGATAGCACTCTTAAAAGAGGCTTAATTCTGGTAGAGCAAGCTCTGTTGACAAAACTTTATAAGCATGTCTTTACTCTAATAAAAGTAGTAAAAACTTAGAAGAATAACAAATACTTGCATTTTCTTTACTTTCTTCTTGACCAAGTGGTTTTTTTATTTCCTATCTCTTTTTCTTGCTAATTTTACAAATTTTTTAGTAAAAAGTAAAAATTTGGTTTACTCTTTCCAAAAAATTGGTGTTGTTTATATTTCAAATCTGGATAGGATCTCTTGCAGTATAGATTATACCATCATTTTTCTGGTGAGATGTGGCGAATAAAGGCATCGTGACTTAAATCACGATACCTTTATTCGCATATTTCACCAGAAAAAATGATGGTATAACCTATACTGCAAGAAATCCTCTGGATGAACTAGTAAATTGCAACTATGTGTTTGGAGATGAATATGGTGCTAGTATACAAAAAATAGATCCTGGTCTAAATATTCAGAGTTAGTTAGAAAGAAAATTAAATATTGAAGTGAAGCTTTACAGTAGAGATATACAAATATTGTATCTGGTATATAATTTTTAACAGCCTTATACAGGTTATAATAGTGTAGTTAGATTTTAGATTTCTTTTTATATATATATTTTTTATTATATTTAGTGTTTTTTTTTTCTTTTTGTTTTTTGTTTTTTCTAGCCATTTTTGTAAAACCTTTTTGAAATTTTCTTCTTTGTCTTATACTTTTTGAGAAAAAAAAAGAATTAAAAGGGAAAAAAGAAATTCTGATAAGGCATACAATAGCCTGTTTGTAATTTGCAGAGTACTACTTGTATGATATAAAATCTTAAGTTAGTTTGGAATTCTGTGATAGACTAATGTTTGTTATAGCAGGTCATATTGGGTTTTGTTTGAAACCTGATAAGTCTTTATTGAATTAGAGCAATAAGTTATAAGGATTTGGTACAATTTGTATATAAATTATATAACAGTTCATATGAATAAAGGCATAATTGCTTAAACAATAAAAATATAGCAAAAAATAAAGTTATAAACTTTTTACAAAAATAAAAAATAAAATTTATTTGTTTAATACTATAAAAAATTATATACAAGATTATATATCAAACCCACCTTCACTTTTTACTAATTATTTTCTTTTTTTTACTAATTAATTTTTTTAGTAGACCCAGGTCTTGTATATGAACTTTATGGTACTTAAGGCTATACAAAGTTAATATTTTAGTTCTCACAACATAAGACAAAAAAAATAACTTACTCACCTATACTTTTATTTAAAAATATTATATATAAAAATTTTTTTGAAATCCCACCTGGCTATTAATATATATAAAAAATTTTTTTCAAAAAAATTTCAAAATATGACCCAGCCAGGTTATGAGAACCAAAAATTAAGTTTATATAGTCTAAAGTAAAATAACTTATATTATATTATAAGCTATAATACTGTAATTTTAATATTATACAGAGAACTCTCTCTAAGTGCACTTCCATAAATATACAGACTATGTATGCTCTTTCTAAATGCATAGTTCCAAGCATATAGAACTTTTAATAAAATGCCTTCTACAAATGCACACCCTTTCTAAATACACATTTTTTTGAAAATTTTGCCTATAGTCCCAAGGGGGTACACTTAGAGAGGGTTTTCTATATTTAAAAAAATTTGAATAATAGAAAAATAAAGTATCAGCTAAACAAATAGCAATTTAAACATGATAGTAACACTTCCAATAATTGTATAAGCTTCTAAATTAAAAAAATACAGATTTTCAATTTCATCCTATATTATAAAAAATTTTTTTTAAAATTATAGTAAATTTTAATTAACACTTTATACTTTAACAATTCAAATAAATAAAATTATAAACTGTTTACATGTAAAAAAAAAAACAGTTTAAATTTGGATTAATTTATTTGAACCATGGCTGTATGTAGCTGTATTCAATAATTCTATAATAACTCAAAATTTTACTAGTGTATAACCTTATTCTAACCCTAACCCTAATCCTAAAATTTACCTTAACCTTAATCCCAACTCTAATTCTAATCTTAAGCAGATCATTAGAGCTCCAATTCAGATAAATCTGTCATCCATTTATCATATCTGATTTATTCGAATATACATTTACTATTGATATCCGGATATCTATAGTAAATGGATAGTAAATAGATATCTGAATAAATTCAGATTCGGATATCTGCTAATTATCCAGATAAATGCTAACCGGATTGGACGATATAGCACATAATTTTTTTATTAAAAATTATTTTGATCGTATGGCTATAGTTGCAAATAAATTAATTCTTAAATTTTGGTACTGTACAAATTTTTTAAATATTATATACAAACAGATAAAGCCATGCAAATTTAATTTATTAGTTCGAGTGGTGCGCATTTCGCCGACAATCACAGCAATCACTTCGCCGACAGCTTAGTTCACCGACAATTAATTCACAGACAAGTTCATTTCGCTGACAATTATTTCACCAACAACATTTTACCGACAAAGTAATTTTGGTCATTGTTGTTAGTGTCAGGTTTTCGTAGGCAGACATTCGTATGATTGGCTGTTTAAATCAATTTAATTTTACATTATTTATACAGTTTAAAGTACTTTTTTAAAAAAAGAAAACTACGAAGAATAAACAAAAAAGAAGGATATAGAAAGTTTTAGTAGGGTTGTAGGACTCCATCATTAAAAATAATCAAAATTCTTTTTTGTTTTAGAGAAGTTAGCATAATAACGACTTCTTAAAATTAGGTTATCACCGTGCTAACTTCTCTAAAACAAAAAAGAATTTTGATTATTTTTAATAGTGGAGCCTAATAAAACTTTCTATATACTTCTTTTTTGTTTATTCTTCGTATTTCTTTTTTTTAAAAAGTACTTTAAACTATATAAATAATGTAAAATTAAATTGATTTAAACAGCCAATAATACGAATGTCTGCCTATGATGTCAGGTTAGAGTTAAGGTTAGTGTAATTTATAAAAAATACTTTTCGATGAAATGAGCTGTCAGTCGGTGAAATGAATTTGTCTGTGAATTAATTGTCGGTGAACTAAACTGTCTGTGAAGTGATTGTCGGTGAAATAACACGTATCCTATTGGTTCTCATAACTGTAAACATTTTAAATAGACTTGGCTGGCCAGCCTTCTTTTTTTAATTTTATATATAACAATTTATAAAATTTTTTAATTAAAAAATCCACCCAATTATTTTAGCTGTTATCATAATTTCTAAACATCAATGATTTTTCGGTGATTCGACTTGGCATAAATATGTGACGAATCATTTTTGTGACAAATAAGAATTAACTAATTGATTCTATTATTTAATGCTTATCAGTCACGCCCAGTGATCCCTTCTATTTGGCGCAAAGATGTGACGAATCAGTTGCGTGACGGATAGGAGTTTAATAATGGAATCAATTGGTTAATTCTTATTTATCACACATAACGATTCGTCACACCTTATGCCATGTGGTTGGGTTATCTACAATAGACTATATACCGAAATTACAAACTTAACTGAATCGGCCGAAAAATCATTCGGCTAATTTTTTTCAGGTGCTTTAAACCATAAAAAATTTTTTACGAAATTTCCAAATTTGACTTTGCATGTACATTTATTAATCAGCAGCAAATCAAATAATTTGATTATATCGAAAACATAATTTGCTAAATTATATTACAGATTTCACAGGTCTTTGCTGTAAATGGCATATTGGTAAGTGATGCACATCTCAATGTCTGAGCAATATATACATACGAATATACTTAACTACAGAAAATATAGAAAAAGAAAAAAAACTAATGCATACACGTGGTATAAGCATAAGTAGAATTGAAGAATGATGACAAAATGCAGTTTTTAAAACACTTATGTGGTTACTCTACCTAAATTATATGCATTTTCTGAATTTCTAGATTTTCTTTAGTGGACTAATAATAGTCACCAATTCAAGGACGAAAGCAAATGTTTGTCTCTAGCTCCACAGTGAATCACTGAGATATGAACATGTGATAAAATTATTTGGCTAGCGTTAAATAATCCAATCCAAACCTAAAATTAAATTTTTATTTATTATTTCTAATAGTGTGTTTGGAGCCTAAAGGCTTGTTTTCAACTAAAATAAAATCAAAAAACTTCATGGCTATTATTGATCTCAAAATTATCTATGTGAATATGAATATTGCTGATACAGTATTATTAATACTGCATACAAATAATATATTATGTGATTCTATTCTAATTGGGTAAAATTTAAAGTACTGTAGTACACTAATAATAGCAACAATAATGATTATAAATAACCATAATACAGTATATAATAAAATTATAATAAGAATAATAATACTACGCCGTTAATTTCAGTGCGCACGCTAATGAAAGCGGAAACCAAGAATAAAGTGATTAAAAAGTTTTTCTAGCGTCATATTTAGCAGATTTAGGGAACCACTCAGATGCCTTTTTTTTATTCTTATCTGTGCCTATGCCGTCTCTATAGCAAACTGCAAGATTATATTGCCCATTCGAATTACCACCTTTCGCAGATTTCAAAAACCACTCAAATGCCTCTTTTTTATTCTTAACTGTTCCTATGCCGTTTTTATAGCAGATTCCAATAATATTTTGTCCACGAGTATTGCCACATTCAGCAGATTTCAAATACAACTCAAATGCCTTTTTTTCATCTTTAGCTATGCCTATACCGTTTTGATAGCATAATCCGAGGTTTAACTGTCCATTTGAATTGCCACCTTCAGCAGATTTCAAATAACACTCAAATGCCTTTTCTTCATTTTTTTCTGTGCCTATACCTTTTTCAAAACAGAATCCAAGACTGTTTTGTCCGCGAGTGTTACCAACTTTAGCAGATTTCAAATACCACATAAATGCTTTGTTTTTATTCATAATTGTACCTCTACCATTTTTATAGCAGAACCCAAGATTAAATTGTCCATTAGAATAGCCACTCTTAGCAGATTTTAAAAACGACTCGAATGCTTTTTTTTCATCCTTGATTGTACCTTTACCATACAGATAACATAATCCAAGATTATTTTGTCCAATCGAATTACCACCTTCGGCAGATTTCAAATAAAACTTAAATGCCATTTTTTTACTCTTGTTTATGCCTATTCCATTTCTGTAGCACGACCCAAGACTACATTGTCCATTCGTATTATTATTATTAGCAGATTTTAAATACCATTTAAATGCCTTTTTTTCGTTTTTGTCAGTGCCTACACCTTTTTCATAACAAGTTCCGAGATAATATTGTCCATTCGAATTTCCACCCTCGGCAGATTTCGAAAACCAATCAAATGCCTTTTTATTATTTTTAACTGTACCTATGCCATCTCTATAGCAGATTCCAAGATTGTATTGCCCATTTGAATTTCCACCCTCGGCAGATTTCGAAAACCAATCAAATGCCTTTTCATTATTTTTAACTGTACCTATGCCATCTCTATAGCAGATTCCAAGATTGTATTGCCCATTTGAATTATCACCTTCAGCAGATTTCGAAAACCACTCAAATGCCTTTTCTTTATTTTTAACTGTACCTATGCCATCTTTATAGCAGAGACCAATGTTATATTGCCCATTCGAATTGCCACCTTCAGCAGATTTCAAAAACCATTCAAATGCTTTTTTTTTACTTTTATTTGTGCCTATGCCGTCTCTATAACAAATTCCAAGATTATTCTGTCCGCGATAATTACCACCTTCTGCAGATTTCAAATACCATTCAAATGCCTTTCCTTCACCTTTAGTTATACCTATACCATTTTTATAACAGTACCCAAGATTATATTGCCCATCCGAATTTCCAGCTTTAGCAGACTTTAAATGCCACCTAAATGCCTGTTTTGTGTCCTTGGTTGTACCTATGCCGTTTAAATAGCAGATTCCAAGATTATTTTGTCCATCAGGATTGCCATTTTTGGCAGATTTCAAATACCACTCAAATGCCTTTTTTTCGTCCTTTACTGTACCCTTGCCATGCTGATAGCATAGTCCAAGGCTACGTTGTCCATTTGAATTGTTATTTTCAGCAGAGTTCAAATAACACAAAAATGCCTTTTGTTCATCCTTAGTTATGCCCACACCATTTTCATAACAGGTTCCAACATTATATTGTCCATTAGAACTACCATTGTCAGCAGATTTCAAATACCACGCAAATGCCTTTCGTTCATCCTTTTTGGTACCTATGCCTTTTTCGTAGCAGTAACCAAGATCACATTGTCCATCAGAATCTTTACGTTCAGCAGACTTCGAGCACCGTTCAAATTCCTTATTTTCGTCTTTCACAGCACCTTCGGCATAACGGTAACGGAGTTCCAAATTATATTGTCCGTTGGAATCTCTATTTTTTTCACCCATCATAATATCTGTGCAAAATATGAGAAAACTTAATCTATTTTTAATAATAGTAAAATTTTGAAAATTTAGAAGTGTAATTAACATTCAAAATTGAGTGCGATACAGGAAATCAAAAATTTCATTCTCTTTATAATGATATAGCGGAGGCCATACACCGAATTCGTGGTTAGGCGGACCAGAAACAAAGTGCCAAACATTTGACACATAATTAAAATGGTTATCTACACATCAGTGGCGGCGATGGAAATTTCTTCAGAGTTAACGTCACCCCATGTGCTGCATATCAGAACGTGGGAATGACATTATCAGATTTCGATGAATTTCTGTTATCGTTATGAATATGGACCATATTATCCGATTATTATATTGGAGTGTGATGATTTAGAGTGGTATATTGCACAAATTATTACATAATCTTGTGGCAAAATGACAACAACTGATATCAATACTTTGTATAATGGAAGTTTGTTTAATTTTATTTTATTAAATTACTAGTCCATATAGAAAGTCCTTTCGCAAATAAAATTTCCAATTAGGAAAATTTTACTTCTTCTGTGGAATCATGGATTATTTCAAGCAAGAAATGCTAGCCATTTATATAATTCATAAATGCATTTGTTGGCGACCACTCAGGGTTTAGTTCTTCTAAGTAATACCAAGATCCATTTAAATAATTATATTACATTTATCAAGCAGTATAGTCGTTTACTTTATTGAAATTACTATATACAGTATTACACAAATTATTATATTTTTTATAATAGAATTTTCATTTATACAAAAAAAAATTTTTTAACGATTAAAGCTAGTATTTAGTTTTTATAATATATATTTTAAAATATATAATTTTACCATTTCAGATCCATCAGTACACAACTTGTCTTAAAACCGATTCTGAAAATACAAGTATGAACATATTAGCGTTAATGTTTTGGCTTTTTAAAATATAGAAATCAGGGATTTTATTGATTAAACGTATTGGATTTCGCATGAACAAAAATTATCAACCCGTTTACAAAACTAGAGTTCTAATCCGGATAAATCCATCATCTCTTTATCCGTATCTGAATCATCCGGTGTTATGATATAAATTTAGTATGAAAATATATTCATTTAGGATCTGTTGGTACGAATATCGATATGAATTTGTAAATGTTTATCTGAAATCATGTATTTAAAGAAAGTCTAAATACCTTTAATAAAGATTAGAAGTCGGATGCCCTTTTGACCCATCTCATAATAAATAAATATTCCTATAAATCGTCCTAATCATTCGTTTACCATCCTGAACTATACTGGCGTTCATGGTCTGTTCTCCCCCAATTTAGATGGTAACACCGGATAATGCAGATCGGATAAACAGATTAGATATCTAGATACCCGACAGGAATTCGAATAATTAACTAGATATCAATAGTAAACGGATACCCGAAAATTCAGATCCGGATACTTGGATAACAAATAACGGATATCTGACAATTATCCGACAAACTTATATTATCATGAAAAACTTTCTTTCTATTATTTTTTTCATGTGTTACGATGTAATTATGTTTTTCCAATATTCAAAAAAAAAAACTCAGCGAGTGACTCCCTGCCAATCATGATTATAAATTGTCGGATAACACAATTATTGGGCAAATTTGTGAATAACGGCAATTTGGCTCAACCGGACAAATGATTGTCTGACACGTGCCGCTTCGCAACACTTGTCAGCCAATCATTTGCCCGGTTGAGCCAAATTGCCGTTATAATGTATACTTATCCGGATAAACGCTTAACGGATTGAAACTCGCAAAAAAAAAATAAACATAAACATAATAAAAATAAAAATGGATACCATTGAGTAACACAATACAAGCTCTTAAAAAGGAAATAACAGTGTAAATAAATTCAAGCACGTGTGAAGAAAAGAGAAAATTTGCGTTTAAACTAACCTTGAGGCACTAATTAAAAATGAGGATGAAAATTTGAATCATGATTCGTGTTTAATTCCTAGCATCTAACCCTAACTTTGTACATTTGTGCGTGTGTGCATACGTACGTATTGCGGATTTTGTGATCCATTGAGGAAAAAGGACGTTTATGACGCAATTAATAGGTCATTTCGGACATTTCAGATTTCTATTACTGTACAGTTATAGTTACAGTAACTGTCGCCAGGAAAATTAACTATATAATTAAAAAAAAAAACAACCAAAATTATTGGGGTGCGTTTTTTTTTTTTTTTTTTTAAAGAATTTAAGGCAAGTTGTTAAATAAAATAGTATATTTTGGTTGAGCTATATTTTCAAATAGTGATTCAAATTTCTGCATTATCTGCAACATTTCTTAGTGTATACGTATACTATTAAGAAAAGATTGTTTTTATGATATGGCGTGCTTTTTTTGAACTATTTAATTTGACGGAATAGCTTACATTAATGCTCTACTTATCTGTGCACAAAATCTTTAAGAATGTTCTATGTTAAAATTCCATTTATCGAAAGGCGAATCACAGATTCCCACGTTCATTTTCGATGGCAAATTAATACTAACTTTGGTAACTCATTTAAAGTTTTTATTCAAATTCCTTAGATGTATTAACATTGGTTTTAATCCTCTAATTATTTTTTGAGTTTTCTATATTTGGAAATGCTGTATTTTCTTATAAAAATCACGTCATAGTACTTCATTGTTTCTAAATTAGTATAAATCGCATCCTTTTTCTGATATTTATTAATTGACAAGGTATAAGTAATTAGGTTTTGTGTTATCATAAACATTCTGTGTGACGCCAGATAAACCTTAAAGTCATCTTTTTTATTTATGTTTTTTATGCTATTATAGTATTAACAACATCTGAAATTTGAATTCCGATAAGCGATTCTTTTTATTTTGCGCAGTCTCGGGTATTACCGAATCGATAATGGTAAAACTGACGTCTTTGCCAATGCCCCAAGATAGGTTAAAGTACTCATTTCCGTATTTTTATACTTTTTTTTCTTTTTCTAGAGTTCCAATCCACTATCCATTTATCCATTTATCCATGGATATCCGGATATCAAATGGATAATTGGATAAAAGATTAATACAAGGAGTGCATATTAATTTAACGGTTGATGTAATATGTATGAGTGCCGTCAAAGGAAAACCTACAATCAGGCTTTCAAGTATATTTTGTGTACAGTTGGTTATCTGTGTATCGTCTATTGGGGTGTTAGATACCAAATGATTTACTATCATAGTGCAGCACTATATGATTGACCCACTATGTAAGATTTTTGAAATTTTGTCGATCAATTTATTGAAAAATTTTAACATAGTAATTTTATAATAAAAAT
>CAJVPY010002248.1:0-16694 GCA_910591965.1 Dentiscutata erythropus | reverse complement strand
AATTATACTTATCCTAAAAATTTGAGAAAATGTTCAAAGCAATTAAAAAAAGTTTTCTTATCAACATATTTAACTGCGCCATAATACCCATACTCACCTTATGATTTTTAAAATTTTACTCTATATAAATTTAATTTAATATATAAATTTATATATATATAATTCAAACTTAAATAGTTTGACAAACTTTAAAATTAAATTTAAATCAAATCAAACTTAACTAAAAAGTTTAAGCTCAAACTCAAACCAAACTTAATTTTAAAAAAAAGATTAATTTAAAAATCAAATCAAACTCAAACTTGGCAAAAGTTTAATTTGATTTAATAGAAACCCTACCAAGCCAGGTGTTACTGTAGTTATAAGATCTATATCTTAAGCTACCTGCTACCATACTAGGATGTTATTTTATATCATTCCAGGTATTCATATTGTATACCACCAAATTAGACTATTACTTCTTCTAGATCCTTAGAATAGAAGTTAATACTTTGTTTAATTACTATTACAATTATTACTTACTAGCTATCTTTATTTTTATATTACTAGAATACTTGCTTCTATACTTTTCAGAGTTTTTTGGCTAGTTTTTCTTGTTTTATTGTACCAGAAGTATTCTATATTTGATAAAATCATTCTTTTATCATAGCTTCTTACTATGTTTATCACTTCTCTCACCACTTCTAGTTATACTACATCATGTCATTATTCCAATCAAGTTATCTAACAGATAGATGTTGATGCTATTTAAAAACTATCTTTTCAAGATTTACTTGTATAGCCTTTTGCAGTATTACCTTCTGTAACTTATATTACACATACAGTGTTCATCTTCTCCATAGCTTAGACCTTCTTCCAAGAATTTTTTATTAGCCAAATATATACATCACATGGTTTTACTGCCACAGGGCTTTATATTCAAAAGCTTTTAAAGATTACAAA
Source organism: Dentiscutata erythropus (assembly GCA_910591965.1). NCBI lineage: Eukaryota > Fungi > Glomeromycota > Glomeromycetes > Diversisporales > Gigasporaceae > Dentiscutata > Dentiscutata erythropus. Next base: position 15,755 of record CAJVPY010002248.1, on the reverse strand, counting down.
GATAATTAATTAAATTAATTACCTCTAGCTAAACTTGAAATATTAACCTCATCTGTGGAGAGTTGGATATTTAGACTACTAGGCTACAGGACCCCAACCAAAATATATTTTAAAATAATTTTTATATATAAAAAATTTACAATAATTTTTAGGCATAAAATTAAAAATATATTATTTTTAAAAACTGTTTAATAAAAGTAGCTAAAATTTTTTTTACAAATTAATTATAATTATATACAGTATTTATATATTATTTTTAAATTGTATCTTTAAAATTGATTGAGATATTTATTTATTGACAAACAAGCTATGTAAAATACAGTATACAGTCAGATCTCTCTAAATGCATAGCATTGGGACCATAGTAAAAATTTTTAAAAACATGCATTTAGAGAGGTTATGCATTTAGAGAAGTAAAAATCTATAAGTGTTATATTAAGTTGGGCCAAAAAAAGGCATGTATTTAGGGAGATTTTACATAGATATGCATTTAGAGAGGTTGCATTTAGAGAGGTTTGACTGTATTATTGTATGGCCATGTTGTTACTGCCATACCAAATTTTGATTATATTTGTATGGATCTTTTTTCTTTTTTATTCTGTTTTAAAACTAATAATGCTATAAATAACTGATAAAATTAAAAATTTTTACATATAAAAAAAAAACCGAGAAAAACAAAATTTCGTGTTTATATCATTCTAGAGTTATTTATTTAATATGATCAAATACATATGGTAGTAACAACTAACGGACAATAATAACTTATAATTATAAATACAGTATATACAGTATATATATATTAAATCTTTATATAAAAAGTTAACAAAATCCCGAATGTCATTTTCATAATACTAGCTAAATCGACCAGCATTATAGCTAATGCCGGCTAATTTCGTCGGTATTGTGTACTTTCGTGAATCTTCTTTTCGAGATTTTGTGGTTTTGTAAACCAAAATTTGATCAATGCATATAACTTTCAAAAAACTTAAATACTATATTTACAAAATACAGTACTATGTAGATTACTGTGTATATATTAATTGATATCGAAACAAAAAAAAAAAAAAACCGTTAAATCCTAATCTAGAGGTATTTAATTGTATTGTTTCGTTATTCTAAATTTAGTAGGACAATATTCCGAATAGTTGATTAATTTTTTATTCCAAATATTTATTGCATTAACTAAAAATTAATTTATTAATCGGAATAAATCATTTGGAAACTCGGAGTTGAGATGTAAATTAATCTCATTGATGTTATGCATTCACATCTTTTTGTAACCCACGTTTGTAGAGTACATAAATTTCTCAATGGGTTTATTTGCATATATATATACGTATAACATCAAATAATATATTTTTAACCTGTAATGTAAAAAATGTAAAATATGGTGTGATTTGTATAGATGTCACATAGTGATGTATTTCTGTTTTGTCTGCTTAGAACGCAAAACAAACAAACAAATTGTAGTGATAATTAACTTTTAAATAATGGTGTAGCAAAATAATCACAATTTTCAAAAAAAAAAAAAGAATACGTAAGTATATTTTTTACAATTAAAAAAAAAAATGTATAAAAAAGTGTTCAAATAATATCATATTTTCTTTTTGCACGTTAAAAAACCAAAAAAAAAAAAAAAAAAAAGGAAGAATTCTATTTTTATGATTTAAATTTTCAAAAAATTCGTAATACGTGCATATTTCCTTTTCTCATTAAAGAGAAAGGAATAAAGAATTCCTTTGAATACTTCTTTTTTTTCCTTGGTTTTTTTTTTTTCTTTTTTCTTCTTTTTATTTCATATCTTTTTTTCGAGTCATAATTTTAAATGATAATGGAACAGATTCTGACAAACCAGCTAGAAAGTTCAGAGGAAAATGGATTATTATCGTGGGTTGAAGATCAATCAGAGCTTTCCCAAAAGAGACTTTTAAGAAAGAGAGGGAAAATATGTTCAAACGCATGCAATAAATGCAAGATAGATAAAAAAAAGTGTGATGGAGATTCTGAAACCAAAAAGGCTTGTACAAATTGCATTGATCGTAAAAGGGAGTGTAAGTTTTCAAATGTCCGTCGAAAACTAAAAACAAATGTTCAAAATATTGAGCAACTAATAAGTAGAATGGAAATAATTGAAAAAGAATTGAAAAAATTGATTGAAGAAATCTCCCTTATTAAGCATATAAAAGATATATTTTTCCAAATGATTAATCCGTCAATGACAAATGAACAAGTAATTGAACTGAGAAAAAGACTTGTTGAAGAATTAAAAAAAGAACCCGAAAACCAAGAATTATTTGAAGATAATATTAGTATTGAAACATCTTCATCGAGTTTACCTCGTCTTGACTCTTATGAAGATTTATCTTCCGAATCGATAACGTCCCCTCAACTTGAATCTTCTGACAGGCTTTCTTTGAATTTTAACGATTTGACAGCAGCTACTGAGTATTCGACAAACGAAAATGTTTCAACACTTCTGAATAATGATTATTTTCAGCAAGAAAAGCAATCAGAAGAAAGGAAACAAACTATTTATTCTAAAACAGAAAGAACATCTGACGAAAGAAAAAGAAAATCTGATAAACAACCGATCAAAAATTCGAAAAAACAAAGAAAAAACGTAAAAGGCACAACTACCAAACAGTCAGGAAACCTTCCAGGAATATCAGTGATATATCCAACACCAAAGGGTTACGAAACTCATAAATTTGTCGCCAGTGAAAATACTCAATATAGACCATCACCTTCACCCATGTTTCATTTGGGGTTGATGGCAGTTAATAATTTAAATGGCAATAATCCGGATTTACAAACAGCAACGTCAACTGCTGATTCTTTTGGTCTCCAAACTTCAACAAATATTGAGCAACATAATTACATTAATCAATTTGTTATTCAACAATATCTCTTTTCGAATGATATTACAACTGATGATTGTAACCAAGAAGAGAATACATTTAACGCTATGCCTCGTTAATAACTGAACAAGAATTCTAAAGTAGGAAACCCTTTTTAAAACTATAAGAAAAACAGGTTTATTAATTTTATCAAAAAATTCTTGATCTCTTGATATTTGTTTATTAACAATTAAATACAGTAGGAAGCTTATTCACTTCACTGTTTTACAATTTCATAAGGTCTAAAGTAAAAACTTAAGGAAAAAAAATTTTTTTACGTATCAATGTTATACTTGGCAAAATCTACAATTTAAAAAAAATAAATATTTCTAACTTTTTTAAGTCATAATTTACTGTATGGATTATCCTTAAGCCACTTAATTTAACGCGCATAATTTATAATTTACGAATTAATGTTACGTATCATTGCGCTTTAACGATGCTAGTTTTGCGGTTGACTATCTATGCTCACGTGATATGAACAGAAGCGGTACAAATCATTGAGTGATTATATTGTAACCTCTACACAAAGCTACTTTAATCCGTAAAATCACATTAATAAATTATAATATATAGATAAATTATAGTGGTGCATGTGCATGTCTTAAATGCTACGTATACTTTGTTATATATCTATTTTTTATTTCTTGCATTGTTTTACTACGTAATCATTGAAGGTATCAATTATCTATCTAAACTAATTTGTTAATATCACATTAACTAAAGTGACTAGAGAACATGATATATTTTAATTAGCATTCAACGCAATCACACTCGCCGCAATGAAATGCGCACCATCGTAAATCAAGCCTTTGTGTTCTTTTTTCAGTAGCATTCGATGTTTCTACGTACTCGGAATCGAAACACCATGGCGTATTGGTGGATATCTTATCCTTTATTGGAAAAATTAAAAAGAAGGTTATGGTAACCTCTTCATATTCTTATAGATTACTTCATAAGTTAACGTAAAATTAGAAAAAAAAGATTTTTTTGTTTTTTTTTTATTAGCATTGTACTCCAAACTGCGTAAAAAGATCGACAGGATGGATGTATGTGCAATAAACATACATCCAACTCCATTGGTCATAGAATGAAGCTTGTTGTTTCACTAAAGCACGTTTAAAGCCATATTAAAATAATTTATTTCAATGAACATTTCAAAACGAATCAAAAAAAATATCATTAAGGTGCTTCATATGATGTACTGTTTTTTTATTATTATTTTAATCTTGTGCGGCAAAACCACTTTCAAAGATTTATATAACTTATGACAATTGGTACACATTACATGTACAGTATATGTAAATTATGTAGCTAGTTATACACGAGTGTAATTCTGATATCATTATATAACTGTATACAAGGGTTATGCACGCAATTTTAATCAATTCTTTCATTGATATTTACTAATATCGGGCTTTTCATTTCTTTTGCAACGTTATATCTCCAGAGTGAATTGTTTCCCATGAACAAAATAATAACTGACAAGTCACATGATCATGGTCTGTGAATGCGCTTTAGATTGTGTATCTGGTATTATAGTTAATTATATATTTGATTAATTATATTAGTTAATTATATAATTATAAAGTTAATTAACGTTAATTAATTGGTACGTACACAAGTATGTACAATTAAATTGCATGATTATACGGAGCGATTAATAAAATGTGTGTATAAAATTTTTTTTTGGTTTCAATAATTTGGTTTTGTTTAGATATTGTAAATTGATCTAATTACACCGACTACCCAAAAGTCCAGAACCACCTATAAAATTTCCATAATGTTAAATTTTAACTCAGTGAAGTTTGAATAGGTAGTGTATTATGAAAATTCAAGTATAATGAAGTAGATAAAATTCATTCCTCATTTTGTGACAATCCTTTTAAATTAACCGATTTTTATTTAACTTAAAATTGTTTATATTGCTACACCTTATTAAAATCCTTCGGAATTCAAAATTGATTTTTTTTTAATTGTTTATTATACTTGTTTTATGATGAATTAGAATAAAAAAAAAGGTGATTGGGTTAATTACTGTAGGTCGTGAAATATAACTACAATGTGTAGCTATATTTATGTTAGAGTATGTATAAAATTAGTTTGCTAAATTCTATAAAGCAATTTTATTAAAATTGATATGTATAACAGATAACATAGATTGACAGAATACGTACATACGTACGTACGTACGTATACGTTTTCAAATGCTACGTACTATAAAAAATTTCCTTAAATGCAGTTTAATTAATTAATTAAATTAATTAATCTTTTTTTTTATCTTCGCACTAATGTGCAATATATATTCTTAAATTATTTACATTAAACGCATACATCTGGATTAGAAACGAAAGCTAAATACAATGAACTTTTATATATATATATATTTTAATAATTTATTTATTTGTCATTTTTATTTTAAGAAACAGCAAATAAATCGTATCCTTCATCTTCGAAATTTGTTGCCAAGGCTTCTTCGTCAATGGATTCAACTTGCGATGTATGACCTTCTGCTGCATAAACTGTAGCATCAAGTTCTGATTGTGTATTGAAAAGAATTGGTGCAGATTCTGTAATGGACACTTGACGTTTATTAATTATCTGAGGTGAGAAAACTTTATTTGGTATAGTAATTCCATTTCGAGAAACGGTCCGGGTTCTTTTGACAATCGGGTGGTAACAGACGAATGATGAAGTACTATGATTAATCATTAATAATAAAATTAGGTAAACAAGAAACTTGGCGAAAATTAAATTTTGTTGTGACATACTGTAATGTCTTGAAAGGGCATGGATTTCTTTTCTTTATATTTAAAAAAGTAGAATTGATCATTGATTATTGATATCATTGCGATAATGTATTATGCTTTTCTCTTTAGCCACCAATGCATCACAAGAATCATTGTAAATGATTTCAAAAATTAGTCAAAAATAGTTTCGTTCGATGTTACTATTTAATGCAAGATTGAACACTTAAAAATAGCTGTTTCATTGTCAATTTTAATCTTTATCTCATGTAAGAATAAGCCATCAAATAACCATTATAATTATGCAATGCTATATTAAGAGACGTTTACATTGGTAATTCAATTTAATCCAATTGATTTAGTTTCCCGTCAAAAATATCAATTGTGCAAAATACAATTGGATCTCATATATTGTACCTTAAGTATTCTGATAATAAAACCCTAGCATTACCAAATCTATATTATTCTCTATTGAGATAGGTTTAGTAGCGATAATCGCAAGGATATATTCGATAGGATGTTGAAATTTGATTTGGAAAAGAATCGACACATCAATCTGACCATTGGGTTCTATTGTTACCGAAGGAAAAGGATGTGAACCGGTACACATACTAGGAACTAGATGTTGTACCCGTTTATCCGACAATCCGGAAACCGATATTTTGATGCTATCCCGGAATAAATTATACATAACCGGTTAATCCAGTTAATTTATATAGATATTACGCGTCGTTATATGTTACATAGTGTAGTGACGCGCCAGCCGCTATATACTTGAAATTATATAGATTGAATAATACAAGGTTTCTAATGGGCATAGTAATTCTATAAACTTTTATTTTTACTTTTTAATTTTGTTTTATCGCGATAATTTAATAGTGAGTATAAACATTATTAATTTAAGTATTTAAACTAAACTATATTTTCAAGGTTATTATATTTACCATTTATAATTTTACATTAGATTGTGAGTATAAAGAACACTGAGATATAAAAGCTCATCAATATTTGCCACTTCATTATTCGCGTTAATTTAGTTGGAACATTGATTAATTTAATATAATTAGCTATTTAAATTCATGAATCATCATTACCGTAAAATATGGAAAATAAGCACAGTACCCTCTACCCTACTTTTTTCAATTTCAAATTAGCGGAAATAGCAATAAAATATTTAATCAAGTTATTCCCGTTAATCTGAAATTGAAAAAAGCAGGGTAGAAGGTTCTATGCTTATTTCCCAAATTTAATTAGAGTATAAAGAGCATTGGTTTATCCAAGTACAGTATTTAAATAAGCTATTATAAGCTATTCGTGCTTATTAATATTTACTATTTAAACTTATTATTTGGTTAATTTAGCATGTATATGACGAGAGTTTTAATTCGGCAACCTTAGACTAAAGTTGATTTGGCATAAATTTAGCCAATCGTACGAATTTCTTACTTGAGTCACTTTAAGTAATCCGGTTTGTAACCGGTTAACAAATTATAAACAGGTGAGTAAACCGGAGCTTAAATTTTATATGGGTACAACCTCAAATTATAGTCCTTTTAGAAAATTAAATAAAATTTATTTGAATTGTTTGAATTGAAAATTTGGAAAATGAACTAATGTAGTAGAAATATGCTTTGAAGTAGAAATTGGAGTATTGGTTATTAAATCTATATAATATATTAGGTTTAGGCCGCAGATAAATATCTAGGTTAACTTATTATTAGGTTTTCTAGATGTCTAAGTTCTTATTCTTAGTACTAGGCTTAAAATTTAAACCCTTTTTCAATCATGTAAAAAGTTTTCATTAAGTTTAATAAAGATAAGAGCAAGGTCTCACCTTAAATATTAAAAAAAAAAAAAAAAGAACATATATAATATATAAATTGTTTTAACAAATTATATATTAAAGATAAAAAATATTATTATAGCATTATAGTACTGTAATACTACTCTATATGTAATAACCAAATTAATATAATATGTAAATCAAACTAACTTTTATCAAAATAAAAATCAAATTTCTTTAATATTATTAAAATAAGAATAAAGATAAATAGTTAGAGTTAAGTAATTTTATAGTAAAATTTACAAAAATCTTCAATTAACTATTAACAACAAATTAATTTTAAAACAATGGTCTTAAACTAAAGTGTCTGGTATATAAAAAAAATTTGGTATACCTTTTGTTAAAATTTATATTATAGTATGCTTAGTGACTTGAATTGGTTGAGCTATAATTGGTTAACCAACCCAAACTAAATAAATTTTGGGTAACCAGTTAAGGAAATTCTTAATCAGTTGTTCAATATAACTAGTTGGCAAGATTAATATAGTATAAGAAAATGTCAAAATGATATATAAATTTGAAAAGTTCTAACAAGAAAATAAATAAATATAAAAAATATGCAAGTCAAGATATAAAATAAAAATTAGAGTTAAGCTCTAAGAATTTTTGAAGATAGTATAGATATTAATCTTAACTATTAGTAATTAGTTGAATAAAATAATTTGGTTCAGTTAACCAATTAAGAAATTTTTTTAGTTCAAATTACTAGATATATTATAAAATATTATATATTATTTATAATTCTATATCTAGTAGCATATCTTTGTTACTATACCAGATACTCTATTTCAAACAGCATAGTAGATATTCAATTTGATTGGCTTGAAAATCTCTGAGTTACACAACATAAAAAAAAATTTTTAAAATAATTCTTACTATAAAAAACTATATTATCAATTGGCAACTCATAGTTTTATATAATAAATTTTTTAAAAAATATCTTAAAATATTTTTTATCTTTTTGTATATCTTTAGCAAAAAAAATTATTATAAAACAGTATTTCTAAAGACTTTACTTAAAAATCAAATTTAGACAAATTTAAATAATAAATAAAATAATAAGTTTTTAAATTTGAAAAGAATTTGAAAAAAAGTAATGCTACTAGACTAAATAACTTAATTTTATTAGTATTAGAGCAAAAAGAAAAACTTTAACCATATTAATAATTTCACAAAGTTGTCTAGAATCTATTTTTTTAAAGAAAAAATCTTAATAATATAGATTATTTAATATTAAGAAATAATATTAAGAAATAATTAATAAGATAAATAAAATAGCTATTATAAAGTATAGTAATAATGATGGATTTTTTTTAGCTAATAAAAAATATAAGTATTTTTATTTTTGCTAGCATTCAAATTTCTTTCAGCTATTCTTAATACAAACTAACTTAACCTTAATTATATACTATAAGTTACTATCATAAAATACAAGTTTTTTAATAAAATATTATAAATTCTGAAATAAGCTAAAAATTTGTTTGTTTTTTAAAATCTTTCTAGTTTTATTTTATTATGAATTATCTAACTTTTCAAAAAATATATTGCTATATTTAGAACAAAGTTCTAAAGACAATAATATAATTCTGAAGAATTAGATAATTTTTAGAATAAAACAGAAGAGATTTTAAAAAGCAACTAAATTTTTGGTTTGTTTCAAAATTTATAAAAATAGTATATCCTCTTTCTCTTTTTTTTTTTGTTCTTTTCTTCTTCTTTGTTATATTGCATCTCTTTTTTTATTCAGCTACTAGGTTATAGTGAAAACATCATATGTGCTTGTAGAAGTGGTCTTTGAAGTGGTTAAGTATTGCTTGGCTAAACTTACTAGCTATTATTAAATTCTAGAAGACTGAGCAAATTTTGTCTATTCTTTACTTTGTAATTAGCTCTTTTATTAGTTTTTTTCTTGCCTCTAGTCTTTCTTGTAGATTGCTTCCAAAGATTGTATTTTCTATTTCTTTAGTATTTGAAATCTTTAGCTTTGTTTTTTCTTTTTTAGCCTTTTCTATAAGTAGAACAGTTCTTTCTATTTCGATAATGCTCTAGAGTCATTAATATTCTAAATATTCTGCTAGATAGTCTTGTGTTTCAGTTTCTTGTTAGCACATTTTATACTTGTTATCTGAATAAATATTTGCTCTTCTTTGATATAAAGTTTGCATTGTTAAAAGAAGATCATTTAAATATTTGATTTTGAATATCTAATTCTTATTTGCTTTGGAGCTTTTGCAGTTGTTGCCTTTTACTTGCCCTATACTATTCCAAACCTCTTTTTAAATGATTAAGTTTGTATTTTGCTTAGTTTCTACCCACTTATTTATACTCTTTAGGTTTTTTTACTTTGTATCAATACTAACTAGTATCTAACTCATTGCATTGCTCCGGATTCAAATATAAAATATTTAATTAATTTAAAAACAAAAAAATTATTATAAAATATATATAGTAAATACTAATTTTAATATACTGTTGACCTCTGATTAAACCTCTAGTATTATTTATTATACTATCCTATTTCTTGAATAAGACCCGTAGTATATCTATATTGATTTATTACTTTAATATAATATATTCCAAATATGTACCCAGTTCTTCACACAGTATAGTATTCATGAGTACTATTCAATTTTAACATTGTTACATATTGTGTTCAAATTTGTGCAACAATAATAGAAATCATGTGTTATAGTAGTAGTCAATCAGATTGTATTTTTGTCTTATATTGTTTATCTTATAGTTTTATCTCATAGTGTTTGTCTCATAATATTTGTCTTATAGTGTTTGTCTTTGTATATAACACTACCTTGTATTATATAATAGATTTTAGTTAACTGTGTGATAAAGCTTCTTGCTATATTGTTTACTTTTAGGCTTTTTCACTTTAGTTCAAATGCTGCTTACTTGTTCTATAGCTATTTAGAGAAATAGGTGTAGAATACAAAGCACCTTCTTTTGCAAGTTTGTCTGCTTCTTTATTTTCTTTTATTCTACTATATACAGTGGGGTAGCACAGTATTATGACCATTTTTTGAAGATTTATATTGAGCCAAATAAATAAGATATAAATCTAAAAATTATACAAAATATTATTTAAATCTAAAGCTTTTAAATAAAAAAAAATTATAAAATTCTATCAATATTTTTTAAAATAATTAAGTTTAAATTTTTTTTAAATTTTCTATTTTATAATTTACTAGTTTTTAATATAAGTTTAATATAAATATGAATTTTAATTTTTAGTATATATTAAAGCTTTTTTTTTTATTAATAAACTAAAAATTTTTTTTAATAAAGTTATTTAGTATAACAAATTGTACATATTTTAAAAATTTTATAATTTTTTAAAAAATATTTAGTAATTTACTATATATAGTAATAAAATTACTATATTTGATAATTTGTTAATTTTACTTTAATAATTTAATATTAACTTTAAATAATAATATCTAGCTTAAAATTTTTTAAAAGTTTTTAAAAATTTAGAATTATATGTAATTTATTACATTAAACAAATTTTACATAATAATTATATATAGTTTACTTAATAAAAAAAATTTTTTTAATATACAGTAATTATGATAACTAATTTTTTAAAATTGCTAATTTCATACAAGTGTAACATTACATAAAATTGTGTAATCTTAATTAATTTAAAAACTACTGCATAGAATTTTGTAAACTTTTTTTTATTTAAAAGCTTTAGATTTAAATAATATTTTGTATAATTTTTAGATTTATATCTTATTTATTTGGCTTAATATAAATCTTCAAAAAGTGTCTATAATGCTGTGCTACCCCACTGTAGTATTTATAATATTAATTATATATATACTGTATATATAATTTAATATATATGTATTTATATTAGTATTGGCAATTTCAAATGAATAACCAAATGAATTGGTCATTGGTCATTTGGTCATTTGAAAGTTGAAATGACCTAATGACCTAATATAACAATTATAAAAATAAAAAGTGTATGATATGTACTAGAGTGACTCTTTTTCAGAATAGTTTTATTAGTATTGTAATAACTGACTCTCAAATTATTGAATTAATTTGGATTTCTTTACTGTGACCATTAGTTGAGAAGCAATTATGGATGTTAATCCAATTTAGCCCCAATGGTTCACTTAATTTGGTATTTATACACTTGTGCATGTGATATGATACCACGAAACTCTTAAGCTGAGTACTCATATATAGCTTAATTTAAAGTTAACTTATGATAATAATAATTAGTTTAATTTTATAAATAAAATTAATATAGTAAAAATCTAGCCAATAAAATTTCCAAATTTAGGTTTGTGCAACTTCTACTTTTAAATAACCAAATAGTAAATGACTTGGCTATTATTTTGGTCATTTGGTCATTTAAAATCAAATGACTGGTCATTTGCCAACACTGATTTATACAGCTAAATATATTTATTTCCATGTATTATTGCATGAGTTTTTAGTTAAAAATAAAATAGCTAATATTGTATATTAAAAATATTAATAATTATACTCTTTTCAGTAATTACTTAGAGATAAGCAGAGCTACTATATCTAGAGAGTAGTTTTTATAAAGCTTAACCTTTTGCTCTGTTTTAGAGACTCTTTTATATATTTAGTAAACAAGCTAAAAGTGTTACTGCACAAGATAACTGGCAGAAAATAATCTCTTGTATAGAAAATTTTGGTAAAAATACAGTATTTTTCTGTCGATGAAATAATTCTAGGCAGCTATTGAATAAGTTTTTTACAACACTTTTTATCAAATTTTGAAGTACTTATTTCTACAAACCCTTTATCATATTCCTACTAGGTGTTGAAATTTTTTAGAAATTTTAACCAAAAAGTGGAAAGACTATTATACTCTCTTTAAAAGATCAGTAGTGCTTACTCTTTTTAAATTAGAATATGTTTACTAAAATAGAATTTCTACAAGCTTATTTAAGTTTAATACTTTTTCTAAATAAACAATAATAGTGTTATCAAAATTAGAGAGATTATATATAAAAATTTCTTATTATTAGATGTTTTATTTTTATTTTTTTTATTTTTATTATATACAATATTAGAGTAGAATTTTGTTTTATACAATATTATATAATTTTTATAGTCTAGTACATAGTGCTATTATGGTTGCCTTTTTTACAACCTTTTTCTCCTTTTTTTTATTTTAATCTTTTTTTTATGTTTTCCTTTTATTTCATAAACTTTCTGTTATTTATTGATAGAATTTTTTTACCTAGGAGGCTAGGAAAAGAAGGTTGGAAAAGAAAGTGATTATAACAGGTCAATAAACCAGTCAGTGATTTGGAGCAAATCTTCCTGAGATAGATAAACCAAACTGATGAAACTGAGCTTATCTTTAACAAGTTATATATAGGTGCTCTAGTATATAAATACTTTATAGTAACTAAATGAATTACATTCTAAATTTATAGCTATTTGGCTAGTATAAAAATTGTTTCTTCAGAATTAAATTTAATTACTAAATAAAGCATAGAATTGTGACATGATCATCAAAATATATATATATATTAATAATAAATAACTAATTAATTTATTTTATTTTATTAATTCAAACCCAAATATATTTGCAACTTCAAATCAAACTCAAATCATACTTATTATAATATTTGAGTTTGGTTTGAATTTGATTATTTTTTATTTAAATTTGGGTTTAAATTCAAACTTTATAAAATTTATAGTTTGAGTTTGGTTTGATTTGAGGTTTGATCAACTCAAATCAAACCCAGATCAAACAGCAAAACCCTATTGTACTTAGCATAATAAAACCAAATATATATTTTATAAAATAGGCTCTAGACCTAGTAGTTTATATAAATAATCAGATTGTTTATATATTGTTATACAATATAATGACAATCTAATTTTTAATATTAGATTGTTATTTTATCATGTAGTAATATGTGACCTGTTGTATGAGGTGTGGTGACTTCCGCGAATCAGAAATTCAAGTAAAAAAAAAAAGTTTGTTGAATTTTGCTTGGTGGTTGTTGAGATATCTTCGCTCAAAGTTTAAAATAGTTTGGGATATGAAAATCAAATTGCCAATTTACATATTTACAGATTCTCAGCGATGTGTGATCTACGAAATTTGATGGTCACACTAATTTAAAAGAGTGATAAAAATATATTTTTTATAGTATATACCGAATATGCCGAAATCAATAACTTAATCGGGTCGGCCGAAAAATCATTCGGTTAATTTTTATCGGGTGTCTCAGGAATTATGAAAACAGCTGTAAAGAAATTTTTTTCGGTTCAAATCACTATTTCAGATAAGTCTTTAGTCTCGTCTTTTGAGGGTAATATTATACATAACTTTATTACAAGTGTTCGGAAAAAGATTTTTATCGATCGCGTTTTGAAAAATGTTTTTTCTATTAGATAATGCCTTTAATTTAAATAAAAATAACGATCATATATAACACCAATATCATACATTAAAATAAACACATGCAAAAGTCAACTGATTATTTATACGAAATCAGCTTTATTGATTACGATAAAAAATACATGATAAGTCACGAATATAACTCAAAGTTACAATTTTATTCAGGATCTGAGAAAACAGTTGAGCTATTTTCCATATGCCTACGTGATCTACGTACTTGTGCATGAAATAAAAGACTCATATTGACCACTAAAATATTCTACGAAATATAAATAAGTTAGCTACATCTAAAAATTCTGCTATATTTCTCGTTTTAACATACCCGCAAAATCAACAAGGTTTCCACAAATTCTGTTACATCTTCAACCGGTTGGAAGGGTATTTTTGTTGATTTAAGATGAAAATACCTGTGTATATCGCCCGAATCCCTGATAAGTACATTAAGATGTAATTCACATCCTATAAAGTGTTGTTCTTGTATTAGTGGAACCAACTCCGCTAAAAATAAATTCGTTATATAGAAAAGATGTAAAAGAAAAACATACCAGCTACTTGAATTCCAATTATCCCAAATTTATCCTTCTCTGGATAACGTTTTTTGCGGGTCCAAAAAATTCCGTCGTTTGCCTCTCTCCACAGTTTAATGCCATCATTTATTTTTTACGCTCGGTGCACACTACGCGGGAACATTCAGCATATATAAGCTCATATATATATTCTCCATATTTTAGTACGAACATTACATCTGGTTTTCTTCCAAAATGCCCTTCGCCTTTTCGATCGGCACTAGCAATGCTCTGCTTCTCCGAGCTGGATAAGAATAAAATTATATATCACTTAAAATATTACTTTAAATATACTAATATCTAGAAATATAACTTACGTGCTAACATAAGAAGATTTTCCAAAAGGGAGATCTTTTAAAGTGGCACTAATTATAGGCACAATAATATTTGTTACGTAGGTCCCCTCACTCTGCGATTCTACGAATTCTGGGCTAAATGCTGAGTTATCCCATGCATCATTCAAGACACTGAGGATTCTTTTTGTAACTTTCTCGAGAGTTTCACCTCCCTCTTTCCAAGATTTATTATGTTTCAATTTTTCTGGTAAGACCTCCATTTCCTCCATCTGATGTTCATTATAACTCAACACAAATTCTTCACATGTTTCTCGAACGATTGATGGTAATAACTTAGGTATCATATTACGAGCCGGTTTCTACAAATAAGTTAGGTCATTATTTATATAAATTTGGTATGATAATATCATTACTTACCATAAAGCTCCTTCTTATTTTTTTTGGCAAATCCTTTACTAGCTGAGAATCATCGCTAATAACCTGACTAGCGATAGGATCTTTCCACGATAGATCGGAAACATCTAAATTCTCTATGGAATTAAGCAATTCATCATAGAGTGGCGATGGGTTTTGCTGAAGTTTTGACTTTAATTCTGATAGGTTATTTCCAATTTGCTCGGAACTGAGAGGTTTTTCTTTATTCTTTATACAAAAAAGCTAGCATATTATAATAGTCTTTTTTTATTAATAAATGAAATAACATACCATTTTTACCGCACCAATATCTCGCAAACTGCATACCCCTTCAAAAGCATCATCATACTGGCACAGAAAAAAAAATATTTTAAATTAGATCATGATCTTTCCGGAAATAAATAATTTAAATATCGCGCACATCGTCAGATAGTTACAAAGTTACTATGTCGTGTGGCCAACACGCATTAGACTTTGCCAGCATAGCGGGCTTTAAATCTGATTGGATGATCGCCCAGAATGTTTTACAATATGTTTTACATATTAGTGTAACGTTTCTCAGTCACAAAAATGGAAC
>CAJVPY010002247.1:0-16696 GCA_910591965.1 Dentiscutata erythropus | reverse complement strand
TATAATCCTTATTTTCAAATATTATTATATTAAATTTTATTTAAATATTTTAAATAATTAAAAAAGTAGATTAGAGATATATTTATAGTAATTATGCAGACAAATTTGCTTGCAAATCTCTACCAATTAAGGGATATATACTGTTTAAAAACACTTGTACTATATTTCATGAAAGTTTACAGTTAAAATGCCAACTCAAAAACATTTTTTTATTTCGAGACAAGCTTTTAATGAACTAATTAATAAATTTTTTTAAAAAAAAACCACTTGCTAGATATTAAAAAACTCTTATTTTATAATCTGATTATAATATCATTATTGCAGTACTATAATCTTGCCAATACAAATTTGTAAACTCCAAAACATCAAGTTTGTTTTCTTTTTAGTTTAAAGAGTTAGAAACTGAAGCAAACCAATTACTTAAATTATCACTATTAACAAAAATAAAAATGAGCCAGAGTTAATATATACTATATACTCTTTTAATCATTTTTATAATATATTATACAAGGTGTTTTAAAACATGCTAGTAAGTAATATAAATATAATTTTTTTAAAACTTATGGATTCAAAATACAACTCTTCCCAATGATTACTTGGCACAAAAATTTACAGACAGGCAAGACACAAAACATGTTAAAAAACAGCAGTATTTCTCTTCAACAACGAAAGAAAGTATAAATAAAGTATAAGCAGTAGCCTGTTATAGTATAGATAGACAATTAGAATAACAAGAAGAACTCAAAATTCAAACAATACAATTTTATTACTGATAAATGTACCAAAACAACAGAAGCTAGAAAAAAAGAAAGCACTCTAGCAAAACTAATAAAAACCGCAAACAGAGCACTGAGACAAGCTATATAAAGTTATAAAATACAAAAGATTGGCAGAGTATTAGAGTAAAATAAGAAAAACAATACTTGCTCTAACTGAAACTTACTTATCTTAGCTTAGAATTAAGGAATTGTCATTGACTCTATACTGCAGATCACTTGTAAAATACAAATCACTAGACTACACAAAAGTAACAAACTCTTGAATATATATAAAAACATGTAAAAACATGTAATTTACATATATATTATGTGACAACACAAAGCTATATAACCTCACAAATAGTGATCTAAAATGCCAAATTTAGAGGTTTTTAGAGGTTTTTTTAAACAGACAGAAAGAGAAAAAAGTTTACTATATGACAAATAACATACAATAGTGTGAAACGAAGATATACATATTGCAAAATACCTGGATACAAGTGAAATTCAGTTAATAGCAGTCATACGTGGTGTAATTAAGAGATTTAAATGGGCAGAAAGCAAAGAGATCAGAGAGCAGAATTTGACCAAGGAAAAGAAAAAACTTCTGGAACATGACACAGATATTGAGATGCATCTAAACACATGTATCTGGGGTAAGGACAGCCCAGTTATGATAGATTTCTGCTATATAAATGCAAATGAAGGAAACACTCCGGCAATAGCAGATATTAATAATATTGGCAGTATATCTGCAGTAAAACAAGAAAACTCATATAAAAGAAATCTTGAAAAACAAGATAATAATAGCAATAGTGAAGAAAATAATTCTGAAAAGATAAAAAAGATACTACTCGAAAACGAGGTAGGTACGACAGACTACAGCCTTGAGGAGCTGATTTCAAAAAGCTTAGAGTTTGAAAAAAGACAAGCAGACAAGAGACAAATTAAAAAGCAAAAGAGTCAAAAAGATATATATAATTTAATCTGGGCTCCAAAAGAGAAGTGAACACATAGCAGCACACAAATAAGCTACCTATTTCATTCACAATTTGGGATCTTCCATAAAATATAAGTAGAAGAGACATTAAGCTTTATCTCAATCATTATAGTACAACATCTATCCTTAAATAGTGACAAACCCGGGAAAAGAAAAAAGCCATATATATAAGGGTAGTACCGAAAACAGAGAAAGGAAGTTACTCACTAAATAGATACTAGTTAGTACAATTAAAGCAAGAAAAAATATACAAAATTATCCCAGAAAAATTCAACAAAGCCATGCTTGAAGAAAGAGACAAGTTTAGATACACAATTAACAACGTGCCAAAAATAGCATTTGATAGCTTACTATTACGACAATTAAGAAGATATAAAGTACAAGTAGCCTATACAATAAACAATAGCAACAGTAATCAAAGCATGAGAGCTTATGTCTATTTTGAGCAAGAAGAGAATATAATATGAGCCCAAAGATCAAGTATATACTATTTTAATAAAAGATTAAAGTGGCAACTATCAATAGCAGAGCAGAAAAAGTGAAGCTATACCAAGAACTGGCCTCATAAAGAGATGGAGCAATCTTGAAATAGAAGATAGAGCAGACTAGCTCAAGTAGAAGGAAATGAATATCTCGAGGCAGAGAAACTTGAGAAAAAAAAATCAAAAATAGCTCTAATGCCAGCAAAAGAAAAAGAAAAAACTAGTAATAAAAGAAGAGCTATACAAAGCAAGGAGAGTAATAATGCAAATCTAAATACCAAAAAGACACCCTTGAGTAAAAAGGACCAAAATAAAGAAAATATTTAGCTACTATATCAACAAGAAGAAAAGAAGTATCAAGGCAAGGAGGTGAAAGGAAAAAAGAAAGAAGACTCAATATTCAGTGCTTTAATACAAATCCTAAATAGGCTAGATAAGCTCAAAGCCCAGAATGCATAGTCATATAGAGAAACCACAGGGGCCCCCTGCGAATCACTTCTAAAGGCACTATGGGCATACCAACAACCAAAACCGAGATGTATAAAGAAAAAGAAAGGGAGTTAACAAAAGACATCCTGGATAACCAAACCCCTGCAGAGTTCAGAAAGTCTTAAAGAACCAGAGAATTATGAAAAGAGATATGATCAGTTTGGGCTATTAAATATAGAGTTTTATAATATAAATAGTATTAAGGATAACAAAAATAAATTAAAAGCAATAATAGAATATGCAAAAGAGAAAAAGATAGACATTTTAGAGTTAGGTGAAACTAATATAGAGGACATTAAAGGCAGATGGGCAACTAAGAATATAGACAAATATAAAAGCTTTTGGGCAAGCTTAGAAGAAAATAAGAAAAAGGTTCAGGTGTCGAGATTTTAATCAACAAGTATTGGGAGCATCACATTACTCACCTGACCCAAAACAATCCTTACTATATAAAGTTGGTTCTAGATTTCAAATATCTCATGATAGAGATAATCTTTTTATACATTGCTTCAAACGATACAACAAGGCAAGAAGAGATCCTTAATCTTTTAAAGGATACATTGGAAAGACCAAGCAGAAAACTGAAACATCTCTTAATCATGGGAGATTTAAATGTTAACACAGCAAATTTAACAACTACAAGCTTCTTTGAGTCAAACTCAAAACACCAAACAAAGAGGAAAATTTTGGCCCTGCTTAAAGAGAAAAATCTCTTTGATATATATAAAGCTACACAAATACCTACATGGTCAAATGGAAATAGTAAGTCAAGAATTGACTACATGTGGGTATCAAATAGTTGGAAGTACAATGTGGTTAGCCTGAAGGTAAAGGATATGAACATATGCATAATAAGTAACTATAAACTACTACAAGCAAAAATTATCACAGAGCTAGAACTAAGGAAAACAAATGCAGCCAAAAAAAGATGAGAAAAGCACAAAAGAATTAGTATAGAAATTATTATTATTATTATTTTTTTTTTATATTGCCAAATATAGAAACTGAATTAGTTATGATAAATACTTTTTTTACAGAACAATTGATATACAGTTTCTAATTACATTTGTGCTACTATTACTAGTCACCCAATGTGGTATTATACTCCTTATTTTTCTATATTACTTTTCTATTAACTATTTCAAGCCAACTTCAAGCTAGGATTGGTTGAAGCAACCTACTATTGCATGTCCCACTCATATAATTATTTTCTGTAATTTTCTTCCAATTAGTACATATTGACTGCTGCTATTGTGTTTGTATCTTATGCCACTTTTGGGATACGGCCATAACACAATCTGTATCTCAATTTCAATCTTTCTAATTAGTCCTCAATTACATACTATATTACAAGATTTTCTATTGTTACCTATTTTGTACTATTACACTCTCCTATCTACTTCCTGCAGCAACTTTATAATTCTCCCAAATTGGTTCATTCCGGCAGTTTTTTGCTCTTCTTGCTCTCATATTGGTGTATATAGCCCTCCATATATTGGTACTATATAGCACAGCTAGATTTATCAAATCTCCAGTTGTTATCTGCAGTGTACTACCTACTTTATACAATGCTCCTATAGTTGGTATGATTGACTGTAGCATGAGCACCGAAGCTTTCCAGTATAGCTATATTATATGAGTGTACTACTGATGATCATTTTACTTCCAGCTTGGTAATGCAAGGAGGCCTAGAACCTTGACTTTTAGTGCATCAGTATGGCACCTATCATCAACATTGTGATATACAGTGTTTCCTTATTAGTTTTCCAATTTTTCAATCTTGTATACCAGAGATGTTCTTTTATTTGGTAAAGCTATCCTCTTACCACAGCCTCTTACTATATTCGCTGCTTCTCTCACTACTTCCAGATATACTACATGTAGCTGTTCTCCCAATCAAGATCTCCAAGACCAGCTTAGGGTTGTTGGTGCTACCTAGCTAATCGAGGATTTACATACACAGCTTTATGCGGTATTACTTTCTGTGACACCATGTCACACGTAGTGCCCAGTCTTCTCTACAGCTCGGGACTTCTTCCAAGAATTCTTTATAAGCCAAATAAGTACTTCATATAGTCTTATTGACACAGGGTTTCACATTAGAAAGCTCTCGTAAATTACAAAAATAATTAATTAAATTAATTACCACCAGCTATAATAGAACCGTTGACCTCGTCTATGGAGGGTTAGGCGTCTAAACCACTAGGCTATGGGGTCCTAACTCTTAATATAGAAATTAAAAAAACAACAGAAGAAGATTGGTGCAACTACAAAGTGAATCTGAAAAAAAGACTCAAAAACTAGTAGTGCAAGTGCAGGCCAACTAGTATAGATGATGAATGGGACATAATAGAAAAATACATCATATTAGTAGCGAACGAAAGTCTTCTAGAAAGAAAAAGACATCTGAAGTACAACAAAGCAGCAGAGAAAATGAAGAAGTAAGAGCATTAAGGTTGGCTGTAAAAGCATGTGATAGAGGTTTCTACAAGATCAAGAAGCAACTACTACAAAATAGCAAAGAGAATGAGATTCTAGCCGCTTTAGCATGTATAAAGAATTTGGCTGAACTAGAGACAGAAACAGAAATTGATCTACTAAACAAAGAAGGTCTAAGAACTGGGCAAAGATCTTATACAAGGAATAGCGTTATAAAGTTAAAAAAATAGAAGAGATAGAAATTAAAAAGAATATAAAAGAGAGACATAGTTTAATTGTATTCAACTAGTGAAAAATGCTAAACAGTTTACTTAACCGGCCGTATAGACAGATCAAAATAGATAGAATTGTAAAATATACAGAAGAGGAGGATGAGCTAGTGCAAGAGCCAGATGAGGTACTTAAAGAAGTCAGAGAACATTTTAAAAAGCCATTCTGCAAGAGAAATATAACACATTTTGAAGCCCTAACACCAAGGTGGAGAAATCAGTATACCCTACAAGAAGATATTGAAGAGGCATGGTATGATAATATAGTAGATAGTATAAGTTTGGCTGAATGGAAGCAAGCACTAGACCAAGTGAAAACCAAGTCAGCCCCAGATACATCAGGTATTACATACCTCCTAATTAAAAGAGTAAGCACGAACACAAAACAGGTCTTCTTAAATCTCACCTCAAGATGCTTTAAAGAAGGTGGCATGCCAAAAAAGTGAAAATTAGTGACTCTCTACCCTATACCCAAAACCGAAGACTGGTGTTTTAATCTAAATAATATGTGGCCAATTCTTTTGCTTGAAGCTTTTAGAAAAATGGTGATCAGAGTTCTAACAAACAGGTTAACAAAAGTTCTTCGAGAAAAGAAAATTCTAAAAGGTAGAAACTTTGCAAGCCTCCTAGGAGAGAGTACTATAGCATTAGTACAACTCATAAACTGCTTTATAGAAGAGGCAAAGAAGAAAAAAAAAGAACTGTAGTTTCTATTTTAGGACATGAAAAAAGCCTTTGACTCAGTAGAGCTAAAAATGCTTAGCCTTGCTCTACAAAGAATCAAGATTCTACAAATAACAATTAACTTTATCATAAACCTGTTCGAAACCTGGGAAATAGAGATCTTAACAAGCCTGGGCACAACAGAAAGGTTTATAGCAGGAGATGGAATCGATCAAGGAAAGGTGATTTCTCTTCTGGTTTGGAGAATATTTTATGACTCCTTGCTTGCAGAGATACAAAATAATAAAAAGTGAGACTACAAGCTAGAAGTCAAATGGTCAAAAGATCTAAGTAGAATAGAGACATGCTCTTAATATATGAATATATCAGTTATAGCATATATAGATGATACTACCTTCGTCACATCTAATAAAGAACTAAAAGAAATCATTACTATAGCACAGGAATTCTACAAAATAAATGATATTGAAATAAATAATAAGAAATCAGAGCTCCTAGTTATAGGTGGAAAGAGAACAAAGAAGCCAAGGTTTATTGAAATGGGTACATCAAATGAAAAAGTTACTGAAAAAAAATTGAGTGAAGTAACAAGGTTCCTCAGCATCTGGCTATCTAGAAAGATCAACTACTCCTATATAATAGATATCATTAAAAAAAAAACACATGCAGTAATCAAAGCAATATACAAAAAGAGCACAACTCTTGCACAGCTAGTTTATATAAACAATAGAGTTTTAATTACAAGGTTGAAATACAAAATGCAATACTGTATAATTCCAAAAAACCAATACGACAGACTCCAAAGCCCACTGCTAAAGGTTATCAAAAATAAATCAGATTTTGCAACAACAATAGCAAATGTGATTATAACACACAGAAATATAGTGGAGATCAAAACAGTCTGGCAAAATCAAATGGCTCACCACATAACCGAGCTAAGGAAAAGACTAAACAATAACGATAAAGTGAGCAAGATGACATGGATTAGAATATAACAGGCCCAAATCAATTGCAAAAGCATATAATACGTATTAGAGCTAGATACAAAGAGGTTTAAAAAGATTTAATTGAAACAAAACCTAGCTTATAAAATCTTAGTTGCAGCAAAGGAGTTAAATTTAAGTATAAAATCAATTGAAATTGAAAATAACCTGAGGCTTGCAGAGTTAGGTGCAGAAATTATAGACCTTCTAAATGACAAAGAAATTAAAAGATTCGCACAAGAAAGAGAAATAGAAATCCTAGTATTAGAACAATTATTGGACAAAGAAGAGGTGAATCTGTTTACATGGAACCAAATCAAAAGGTGCAAAAGAGAAAAAGCAAATAGTAAACCTCCTAACTGATTTAAGAAAATTGAAAAAATAGTTCTTGAGGACCTTGGGGAAAGAAAAGTCAGACTCAACTTGAGAAAACAAACACCAAACTGTCTAACACCCCAAGTAAATACCTCACCAATAAGTAGTGACAAAAGAAGAAAAAAATAGGTGCTGATTAGATCTAGAAACACAGTAGAGGTGGGAAAAATAGTGAAAAAGAGAAAGAAAAAAAACAGCTATAACAGAATATTGGAAGGCAACTTCTAACCCTTACAAGAGTACACTTATACTTACTAAATATAAAGGTTGTAACATTGACAAAGCAAAAAGTAGAGAAGCGGACTTCACTTGTACAAAGAGAAGTTGGAAAAGCAATATACTGACAATTAACCCAAGATTTATTCAAAAAATTCACTCTCAGGATGAGAGATGAGAACTTTGCATTCTACTAAGCTGCTTTATAAGCCTATTTTAGCAAACAAGCCCATTTATAAGTAAAGAAAAGGATACTCAGGAGTGTCAGTTAAAGATATCACAATTTATCCAATAAAGAATGAGATCAAGCTATTGAAAGCATACAAGTAGCAGAGAAAATTAAAAAAGCAGTAACCAAGCTAACAAGTGAAAAAAAGATTTTTTTTCATACAGACGAGTTTTTATTTAACTCAACAGAGGAGCCAGAGAAAAAAAAAAAGGGCCTTGGCTGGGTCATAGTCTTAGGAAAAAAAAATAAAACTAGTAGACAAGTATTAGCTAACTTTTATGGGGCAATAAAAGATTAGTCATCATCAATAAGAGCAGAACTTAGTGCAATATAGACAGCCCTTCTTGCAGCTTCATACAAAACCAAAATCGAGACCTGTACCAATAGCGCAGCAGCAATACAGGCAGTACAAGCGAGCCAAAAAAAGGGAGGAGCTTCCAAGATATTGAAAAGGAAAAACCTTTGTCTATTGAAGCAAATATAGCAAACTATTGATTTGAAAAAGCTTAAAATCCGGTTCAAGAAAGTTAAAGCATATAGTGAAATTAAAGAAAATAAGGAAGCAGACAAGCTTGCAAAAAAAGGAGCTCTCAGTACAGAAATAATCAACCCAAGATAGCTGTGGAACAAACACGCAATAACAGAGTTAAGATGGAAAGATCTAAAAGTAGATGACTCAACAAGAAGCTTCATTATATGACTAACAGAGGCCACTATTGATACTAAGTGGAAAAATTTAAAAAGCATAATTAAATGGGTTGAGGCTGAGCAAAAAACAGAAGCAATTATGTGGAGTGAAGTATAGAAAAACATAGGGCGAGTATGAGGAAAAAACTGCAAAAACTTAGCCCAAAATAAAGAATGGATCTTTAAGATAAAGTGTCTAAACAGCCTGCTTCTGACAATGCAAGTCCTAAACATAAGAAAGGCAGAGCTATACTCAGATGATACATGCAAATATACTAGCAAGAAGCCAAGACACAAGATCACCTTGCCGCCTGCTCAGAATTTTAAAAAATGTGGTGTATCGTAGAAAAAGAATTAAGTGAACTACTTATAGAAAAGGCAACTAAAGAAAAAAAAAAACTTGAGACCAGAGATATACAAAAAATACAAGACCTAATTTTTGGCAAGGATATACAAGAAAGAATCTCAGCAAGAATTGAGCTAATGAAGAGGTTAATTATAAAGCAAAGATAGAAAAATATTAGCATGATCATAAGTGAAGCAAGAAAAGTCAGCAAGTTTGTCCAAGCTATACTCAACCATTTCTAGTGCCAGTTTTTCAAGCACTTTTGGAGCTTCTGATGCAAATTAGTAATAGATTGAGAAAAGTGTAATAGCATAACCAAAGAGAAAAAAAGAGAAAAGACTAGAAAAAGAAAATCTAGGAGGAATAATGAAGCAGATAAAGAAAATACTAACTCTTGGACTACCAACTATAAGAAGGAAAGGACAAAAGGAAGTGACAGCAAAAAGAGGAGGGAAAAAATAAAGATATCAAAGGAAAAAGACAAAATAATTGAAGATTGGGTCTTATGAGAAAAGAAGCCAGCATGGTTCTCGCTGATTAAGACCTGACAAAATCATTAGGCATTACTGACAATGCATATAATAGCCTACTTATGATCAAGAGAGGTATTAGTTATAGTACAAAATCCTTAGTAAGTTAAGAATCCCGAGAGAGGTAAACAGTTGTTATAGCAGTCGCATTGGGTTTCTAACCTGGTAAGTCTTTATTGAGTTAGAGCAACAAGTTGTAAAAATTTAGTATATTTGTATATAAATTTTATAGCAGTTCACATGAATAAAGGCAGAATCGCTTAAAAAAAAAAAAAAAAGAATTAAAATATAATATTTTAATATAAAATTATATCATAATGCTATAATGAGAATTTTTTAATATATATGTATTTTTGAAAATAAATTTAGAATAATGATAATAATTGTGATAAAAACTTTAATAAAAACTTCTAATTGGATCTGAACTAAATTTTGACTAATTCAATTTTGTAATTTTTGTTATACAAAAATTATACAATTTATTAGTTTCACATAATTGAGGTTTAATATTTTACAATATATTTTATAATATTCCATAATAAATTGTATAATATTTTGTAATAAATTGCATAATATTCTGTAATAAATTGCATAATATTTTATCTAGACTATAATTTTTGTATAATATTATAGGCTGTAATATCTTATATAAGATTATGTTTATATATTTTGTTGATGTTATAGCAGATCATATTTTGCTTTTTGCTTGGTGAGTTTTTATTAAACTAGAGCTAAATCTGTAAGATGGAATACAAAACATATATTTGTTATATAGTAAGTTCTTATAAATAAAACAGAATCACTTAAAAAAAATAAAATAAATAAATAAA
The DNA here is from genome assembly GCA_910591965.1 of Dentiscutata erythropus. Classification (NCBI taxonomy): domain Eukaryota; kingdom Fungi; phylum Glomeromycota; class Glomeromycetes; order Diversisporales; family Gigasporaceae; genus Dentiscutata; species Dentiscutata erythropus. Next base: position 6,379 of record CAJVPY010002247.1, on the reverse strand, counting down.
AATTATTATCTGTTTTATTTTTAAAAAGTGTATATTTTTTCTTTTATAACAAATAAAAGTTATTTGTATATTTTTTGTAAAATACAAGTATAAATATATTGTTTGTTGATAAATAATAAACTTTAAACTTGTTAGCAAATAGTATAAAAATTACTTCTAAATAACAAGTTTTATATTTGTAATAAGTAATAAACTCAAATAAAAAAGATGTAACCAAAAAACTTCTTCTCAATTAGATTCAAAACTCCCCCTGATGATCACTATAACCAAAACCAAAGCAGAACCAAACCGCAGAAAAAGTCGAAACAGTACTAGGTGAACTTACAGTAAAAGATTAGAAGAGAGTATTAGTCAATGTGAAAAAAAATATTATTCTAGAACAATAGACTCCAACAAAAGATGGATAAAGTAGTTGCTTTGATAAAAGGTTTTTTCAATAAAAGAAATTTTTGAAAAAACGGAAAAATTGGCTAGACCCTGAACATAGATCGCTGTTTGTAACATGTAAACAAAAATGCGTTAAACTACGAATTAGTATATCTGACATAAATAAATAAACAAAGAAGCAGACACGTAAACAAACAAACTAATAATAGAAGTCTAGATCATCATGCAGGAGCCAGTAATACAGAATGATTGGAGTACGTTGGAAATGTCGATTAACCTCAGAAGGCTCGAAGAATACTGAGACTTGTTTAAAAGATCAGTAAATAAACAGAAGCTGGTAATAGAAAGTCATAAACCAAGCATGTTGCAGAAAGATAAAGAAATTGCAGCACTTACTGGTATGGAACCAGAAACAGTGTATATATTTCAAAGTATAATTGAGCTATACAACTATTGTAAATTTCTGCGAGTAAGAGATAGCGAAGCAACTAGCCATGATAAGAGTAGAGCATCTGCTACGAAAAAACAAAACATTAAAAGCTTGTTAGTCCATAAGGTCGATTGTATTGATTATGAAATTAAAGAGATCCAAGCTGATAAGAAGTATGCACCCAGACTAGAAGAGAATAGTAAGCAAATGAGCATGTTTGAGAAAGTAGGTGCAGTAGTACCAGAGAAGAGTAAGCAGCAAGATGATGATCTCGATATAAGTAAAGGAAAAAAGACCAAATTACATCATGTGAGAATAGTAGAAATTTCGAAAGATTATGGGGTAATGTCAGTTGACAAACAAAGTCCTGAACTAATAGAAGAATATGTAGTTGAAGAAGCAGATATTGAAGTTAACATTAGCTAACATACAAAGGCAGTAGAATCTTCAAGTATAATAGCGGTACTTGCTGAAGTAAAAGAAAGTAAGAAATACGATATCACAGCAAATAGCCAGTTAACTAGATATAATATTAGTAGTGCACAAGTTAAGACCTATACAATATGGAACATACTACTGAAAATGCATCTAGCTCAGATACGCAGATCTCTTCACTTTTATAGTAAAACAAAATTTGTACAGTGAAGACCTTTCGGCAAGAGCAAAGCACTTGAATTCTCAATTAAGTTTTTGAGTAAAAGAGAATAAAAGATTTTAAGCATGTATAGACAATTCACTTCAAGGAAGGGAAAACATGTAGGGTTACACCAGAGAGTTTTGTGAAAGCAATATTTAAAGAAAGAGCATTGTATAAAGCGGTTGTTAAAAACCTTCCAAAATTAGCAATTGAAATGCTACTACTGCGTCAATTGAAAGTAGTAAATGTGAAAGCAGTATACATTTCTTACAACAAAAATCAGAATCAACGATGCACAGCAACAGTATATTTTGGGTCACGTGAGGAGTTGGAGAAAGCACTATCAAGAGAGGTGTACTACTTGGATATCAAGCTGGAGTGGATTAATGTATGGAATAGAAGTAAAAGGATAAAGGTTATAGAAAAAACAAGTAAAAACATAGACAACTCCCAAGGTTCAGAGCTAACGACAAGCAAAAATAAAAAAAGAAAGAGACAACAAATAGTGAAGAGTACACATAAAAGTGTCACAAAAGGCGACAAAGAAAATTGTGACCCCAAGGTAGAAAGATCTTTAGCAACATTCAGAAGAAAACGAGCTAAAATAGAAAATGAAAAGAGTGATCTTGATCAAAAGTTTAAAAGTATTTTTGATGAGATACTTGGTAGGCTTGACAGAATTGAAAAAAGACATTTTGGGGCTGCTAGCCCCAATTACTCCTAAAGTTGTCATAGACACTTCTATAGAAACTGAGAGACTACAAGATAGGTTGTATGTCCAGCAAGATAGTACCCTCAGCAATAGTCTGGACAAGAGAGATAGAGTAGATACGAATGAAAGAGAGTGTCGGGCCAATATAGTATATCATAATATCAATGGAATAAGAAGTAACAAAGTCAAGTTAGAGGCAATTACTAAGTAGGCAATCGAGAAAGAAGTAGATTTATTGGGATTAGTTGATGTGAAAAAAACTTAAGGTTTAGTTTAGAAGGAATTAATATGAAAGGTTTTTGGTCCAATATGAGATAACAAAAAGAAAAGGTTCAGGTGTAGGTTTGCTAGTTGGCTCTCATTGGAAAAGGCACCTAGGGCAGGTTTTTAGATTTGAGGAGTATATAATTGAAGCACGATTTTATTTTAAACAAACAATAGTGGTAGTTATAGTGGTATACTTGCCACCGAGCAATAAGATATTAATTAATAGGGTCCAGCAGAAAATTATAACAAGCTTTATTCAAAGAATGAATAATATGCAATTTGTAATAATGGGTGATTTTAATCACATCATAGATTGAGAATTAGACAAATGCAGTAGTAGTAGTAGTTCAATATTTAAGTTCCTCCTGTTGTATAAATAGTTTAGAAATCAAGGCTTTGTTGATACTTTTAGAATAGCCAATCCAGATCTTATGAAGTATTCATGGTTCGGCCAAGGTGTTGTGACAAGAATTGATTAGATATGGTGTCTGAAGATCTGAGATATGGGTTATTAGTGGCCGACATTGAAGAGGCAGATGTAATAACAGCAAGTGATCATGCAATAATAACAGCTAGTATTACGATGAGACATTTAGTTCATATTCATAGTGCAGCAACCGAAAAGAAAAAAAAGATCTCAAGAAATATTTATTTGTATGACAAAGCAACAAATGATGATTGGAAACAGTATCAAGAAGACTTCAAAAAGTTTACAGCTAATAATAGAGCGCTTACAAGATATTGGGCGATGACTACACCTAACAAACTTGATCTAATTTGGGATATTTTGGCAGATGCAATTAGAAGGGCGGCAGATAAAAATATTCTAAAAAAGAAAGTACCTCACAGTTCAAAGAATAGAACAAGAAAGAGTAAGCCAACTAATTTGCACAAGACTACAGTCAAATTAAGTAAACTAATTCAGCAAGTTAAAAAAGCTACAATATATAAGGAACAAGTAATTGATAGTGCAGAGATGAATAGTAAGATCAATCACATTAATAGTGTATACCAGGCAGATGTACCCATACTAGCTTGTGGTGTAAACCAAAAAGAAGCATTACTGGAGTGGATAGGCTGTGCAAAATTGTATTAGAAGGCAATGCAGGTACAAGAAAAGGTAGAGATGGACAAGGCTACACGTAAAAAAATTGAGGCAGCAATAACACGTAGATATGAAAGAATTGACAATGAAGTGGGGATAATATTAGCAAGTATTTTGAACAAGCCATTCAGAAAGATTAGAATAGATTGAGTATTAGAGAAAAAAAATAAAAAGTGGATGATGTATAACGAAGCAAACGAAGTACTTTCGAAAACATCAGCGCATTTCCAAAAGCAGTTTAAAGAAAGAGAGGTGGAGGAGGACACAAAAGTACTTGAAGAATTCTACATGCCGCTTGCAAACGTAAAAGAGAAATAGTATGCTGAGCTCGAAAGTGAAATCACACTTGATGAGTGGTTAGCAGCATTAGAAAAAACAAATAATAAGACCGCATTTGGAGTTACTGGTATCAAATATATCTTAATTAAGAATGCCAGTATTGAGGTCCAAAAGATTTTTAGTAGATATGCGAGTCTGTGCTTAGCAGAGAGTAGAATTCCAGATAAATAGAAGCTAGTTCAGGTTTATCCAATTCCGAAAAATGAAAATTGGGGGTTTCAATTGTATAATATTAGGCTGATTGCCTTGTTAGAGACATTTAGAAAGTGCATTACTCGTGTATTAACAAAGAGAATAGCTAAGGTTTTTGTTGAGAATGAAATATTAGGTAGTCCCAATTATGTGGAACTGCCAGGTTGTTCAACAAAAGAGGCAATTAGCTTAGTTGACATGATAGTTGAAGATGCTTACGAGAGTAAGAAGAAATTGTGGTTAATGCTCCAAGATATGAAGAAGACATATGATTCGGTGTCATTAAAAACACTTCATGCTGCGTTATGTAGAGTTAAGCTGCCATCTAAAATTGTTAAATTTATTATCAAGCTGTTTAAGGGGAAAAGAGTCAAGATAATCACTGAGTTTGGCTTAACAGATAAGTTTGAGGCAGGTAATGATATCGAGCAAGGTGAGACAATTTCACCTTTAGTATGGCAGATATTCTATAATTTATTGCTAAGAAAGATTCAAGACAATGAAAAGCTCAGGTATAAAGTAAGCACAAGGCAAATAGTAGATTTGCAGATAAATAGTACAAAGACTGATACAATAAGACAATCAGCAGTTGCTTTCGCAAATGATACAACTTGGATTGCAGAAAATAAAGTTCAAGTAGAGCAGATAATAGAAATAGCACAGAGATTCTTCAAGTTTAATAACATACGAATAAATAGTACAAAGTCCAAGCTAATAGTAGTGAACACGAATTTGAAGAAAAGTAAGAGGTGAATTGAGGTTGATGGGCACAAGCTACAGGCTGAGAAGAAAAGAATATTAATGCGGTTACTTGGCATTTGGATAAGCACAGATCCACATGAAACTGTATTAGCTAAAAAGACAAAAGGTATTGTAGGGCACTTTGTAAGGACATTAAGGTGCAAGAATCTGTTTATCAGTCAACTAATTTATGTGAATAACATGTGTATAGTGCCGAAATTAGCCTATATGTTACAGACAACAAAATTAACTAAAGCAAGCATAGATAGAATATACCAACCAGTAATAAGAATATTTAAGAACAAAATAGAGTTGCCGGAAACTGCAGGCAATTATATAGTATTACACCAAGGACTAGGCCGTTGTAGGTTCTTGAGCCAGGAGCTTTTTAGCAAACAATTAGTATGCTTGCAGAATAGACTTAATAGGTTGGATTGAGAAAAGAAAATGACACAAATAAGGTTAAATAAAGGTTATATATTGGCTGGGTTAGTAAAAGAAAATTGGTCAAAACTACAAAATCAGTATCTTAGAAAGGTCTGGAAAAATAATCTGGCAGGATCAATTTTAGTCAAAGCAAATGAATTAGGTGTATCACTTTGTGCTAATACAAAGAAGTGGCAAATTTGTAGTACAGGTTCTACAATAGCAAAAGTAATTAGAGAAGAGACATACAGTGCCTATTGTAGTAGTATTAGAAGTTTCAATGTGTTCTATATAAACCAGTTGATCGATAAAACTGGTACAAAGATGATAACATGGAACCAATTACATGCATTGAGAATGAAGTCTCTGAAAGGCCAAAAGGCAAAATGGTTTAGTGTGATTAAGAGGAAGTTGATTAGATATATAAAAAGTAGAGAGGTAGTAGATAACTTTAAAGTTCCAGAAGAGAATTAGATGTATATACAAATGAAGGCAAAGAGGTTATCTGAGGATTGGAGATGTTATGAGTGGGTAATTATCAACAATGAAAATACAGATTCAATAGTAGTCGAGTTAGAAAAAAAAGAAAGGCGCAGGTTTTAATTGATCATTGGGTTCCTGAGTTATCGACTAATAGTGAAAATAGGCTACGAAGTTGCAAGAAGTGTAAATTGAGTCAAACAGATGAGGTTGATATATGCCAACAATAGGTTAAGAAAAGAAGGGTACTAGGAGCAATTCCTGAGATTAGTATAGTTGATAAGAAGAGAGTACCAGTCCTATTAAGAGAGATTAAGAGTTTTAGGTTAGGTAATAATATGTTAGCTAAAGCGAAAAGTGAGTGTGAGATAAATAGTATAGTAGTGATGGACTCATATAAAAAGAGCTTAGTTGTAGAGCAGGGTTTTGATCAGGAGCTAGAGTCGCTATTAATAGAATCATCCAGGGCGGCCATCAAAAATGCGGATCTTGGCGCAGCAGCGGCAATACGTCGATCACATGGCGCAGCAACGTATATAGGTACATACGTACGATCGCCGTTAAACGATGAACCATTTCAAGTTTTCAATTAAATCGTCTATAACGAACTCAAAATTTCGAAATTTCATCATCGTTCGGTATAAAAAGTGCCATGAACTCTTA
>CAJVPY010002246.1:0-16701 GCA_910591965.1 Dentiscutata erythropus | reverse complement strand
CCAAAGCTCCCATAACTAGATGGTATGACCGAGATTACAGATTTCTAGATCCAACCGATAATTGACAACTGTAAACCATAACACAGGCTATTTTTTAAAATTCGTCCGTGGAATTTAAACTCTAAACCTGCCACTTGGAGAGAGTGACAACTAGACCACTACACTAAGTCACCACACCTCTTTCATAATAATATTATTATTATATATAACTTATAATTTTTAGTATAATTTGAAAAATTTTGAGTTCAGTTAAATTAATCTATTTTATTTTACTTTACATTATTTCACAAACTTTTAAATTATTTCAAAATATTTTTCAAAATATTTTAATATATCTTTTGTAATATTTTGAAATAAATTTTATATTATTTTGTAATTGAAAATTTTGAAATATTTTAGGCTATTATAACTTTTGTAAATTTTTATTTATATATTTTGCTAATATAGCTTATATTAAGATTGTTTACTTTTTTCAAATTCTGTTTATAGCTATGCTATGTTATATAGTATTAATTAATATTGGCAGTTAAAAAAGTATTCAAGATAAGATAATCTAGTTGAAAATTTTCAACATTAAAGCAAAATTTATAATATAGTAGAAATATACAAATATTATATTTGTTATATAAATTTTAAATCTTGTATAAATAATAATAGTACTATAGCTAGATTTAATTTAGACTAAATTTTTTGTTATTTTTTTGTTTTATTTTTATTTTTCTATTTTTTTTCTTTGGTATATATTTTTGTTTTTCTTTTTTTTTATTGGTTATATTTTTTTTATTTTATTTTCTTTGTCTTTTTGAAAAAAAAAATATTAAAAAAGATGATTTATAGCAAATTATTTTTGTAAGCAACTAGGTAAGTTTTTATTAAAAAATAGTAGGGCTTAAGGCATTTAGTTATTGCAGACTAGGTGTTTAAGCACTATACATCTTCTATAAGCATATTTTTTTTATAAATATATTTTTTAAAAACAAACATTATTAAATATAATAAATTAACCTTTATAATTGTCACACTTTTTTGTATCCCACGTGTGTGATTATGGAGAGGTTTGACTGTATCTCAAAATATATACTTCTAGTTAATAAAGGCAGAATTGCTAAAGTTAAAAAAAATAAAAAAATATATAAATACTATGTATTATTTTTAAATATTTAAATTTTACTAAACAGTAATTTGCTACAAAAAAAAAAGATTCAAAATTAATAAAAAATTTTGTTGAAAGTACTGTATGTACGTATTAATATTAAAATCGATGTAAATAACTTTATAGTTATTATTTAAATAAAAAATTGTAATCCAACCTATAAAAAAAACGTTTATTTTGTTGCTACTTGTAAATTCCGTCAGGAGAGTGTACGGATAACCAGAGATAATGGCTAAATTAATTTCACCAATTTCACACTATCGCTATCGCTATATTTTTTAATTCATCATCTTTACGTAATGTAAAACATTTAATACATTGAATAAGATAATCGGAACTGGTAATTTGATTTCTCATATTAATGCTATGATTACCTGATTAGATCATGAGATATATCCCGCAATAATCCTTTCTCTTCACAATTTATTATATATAAATAAAATTAATTAAATTTAATAATATTGCACATGTCACTATTGTTATTATTTTAGACAATATAAAAGTTAGTCAAGGGAAAAAATAATGATTTTTTTGGTAATACTTATTCAGAAAAAAATCGATTGCAGGTCTTTCTGTTAATAGTAAAGCCAGATCTCCCCTGGCAAGATCTTTTTTTTTCCTCACAAAAAACAGGTAATAAATGTTACTTTTTTCTTACATAACTACATAATTTCATGTGATCAAAGTAAATCTTTTTTTTTTTTTTGTTCGCGTTAATTCTGTAAAATCACTCAAATTATTTGATATGTGCATATGATGCGTGTAACGTTACAGAATTGATCGAAGTGCGTTCAAGATATATATAATATAAATTGACTGAAAAATCACGAGCACCTTTCAAAACGTATTTACAATGTCTACTCGTTCACTTGAGAAGGCACTCCCAGTGGAGTGTATTCACGAAATAATTTCACACCTAACTCATGACTGTAAGGCTCTTAATAGTTGCCTGCGTACAAACCGCCTATTTGCGCGACTTACTGCACCGCTTCTCTATAAGAATCCTTGGAAATATTTTGAAGTTGAAGAGGAGGAAGAACTTTATAAGAGAGAACTAAATCCGAAAGGAGCTTTACTACTCAGAACTTATATAAGCTGTATTAATGAACAGCCAACGGAGTCTACTGAGGAAGGCTCTTCTAGTTCTACAATCATGGATTATGTTGCACTTACACGACACATTAATATTCCAATTCTATACCGATTCCTTGAAGTTAGGATAGCAGCTACAGCTTCTTGCGGTGACAGATCTAGGAAAACTCAAGAAACCTTTTTTGCTTTGTCAGAGGCTTTTGGTAATCGTTGCTCCAACGTGGAATCACTGGTTACATGCTGGCATTCTGCTGTCGATATTTTTACTTTAATGGTTCAAAAATTTCCTAATATTGCGCATCTTGATCTTCTACAATATGAAAACACGGATGAAACTTTAAAATTTATCACTAGTAATTGTAAACGGCTTCGCGTATTCAAATTTACTGTGCGTGGTTGTTCTGCTGCGCTTTTGAATAATTTCTTGGGTTCGCAAGAAGATGGTTATCTTGAAGAACTTTGCATCAAGATTACCATGGCTCCTAGAACATTATTGGCTGGTTTGACACCATCCGTTGTTGCAAAAATTACTGACTTACGTATAAATGGACTTCATATTGATCATGCGATGGATAATTTAAGATTTCGGAAACTCCAATCTTTGGACTTGAGTGATTGCCATAGTGTTGATGAAAAAACATTCAATGCGTTGGAATTTGGTCAGATGATAACTGAAATCAACCTTTCGGAAACAAAAGTATCAGAAGAAGCCATAGTAGCACTTGCTACTCATTGCAAACATAATCTTAGAAAATTGATTATGTTGCCATGTGGTGCTGCTGATTCTGTTGAACAAGGCATCAAAGCACTCGCGACTCATTGCCCTAATCTCATAGAATTCAGGTTGGATGTAATTCGTGTTGAGATAAGAGCTATAATGGAGTTAGTTCAATCGTGTAAAAAGTTGCAAATTTTAGTTCTTGGTGGAGTTGATGTAAATAATGAAGACTCTTTACTTGATGAACTTATGCACTCCATTCGTGTTAACATCGGAGAATCCATATGTGCTCTTGATGTGAGAGAATGGACCATAAGTGACCAGGCTGTGATTGATTTGGTCAGTGCCTGCCATAATTTGAACAAACTGGTTCTAAGATATTGTCGTAATGTTAATGATGATTGCATAACGAAAATCTGTCAACACCTTGCTGGAACACTTAGACACCTTGATGTGGCTAATTGTCCTCTGGTAACGCCAAATGGAATTGTAACTGCTGAAGAAGAATTAGTGAATTGCAGAATAATTCATGCTTCTAGACTATTATTATAAAAAAAAAATCACTGTTCTCAAAATTTTAATTTTTTTCACTACTGTTTCTCTCTTTTTTTTTTATTCAATGCATTATTTTATTTTTGTTTTTGATTCATTAGGTAACTTATTGTACAGTCAAGTTCTTACGTGTTTTTTATAACCCATATATAAATTTTTGGGAATAAATTAGATGTAGTATATGCTGGCTTTCTGGCTTAAACACGAATAAAGGTTTTTTTGTCATTCACTATATTAAGAGAAAACCCTTGTAGAAGTGAAAGTGGTATAGAAAAGACTTTTTTCTGTATTCAGTGCCTTTGACTTCCCAAAAAAAAAAGAACACTATAATTTTACCAAACCGAACCTAAATGATGAAAAAAATATATGTATATGTATGTATGTATGTATGTATGGTATACAAGAGAAGAATTTGCACTACTAATATATAGTAATACGATTTTACAAATATTTCATTATATATTTGGTATCATTTTTGATTATGGTATTCCAAAGTCTTTCGAACTGCCCATTACTCTACGATTAGCATTGTTATTACCTTCTTGATACCAGTTTAAATTCCAAATATCTGAATTTGATGCTCCTATATTATTACTACTAATATTATTACTACTACTACTACTACTCATAGACACTGTATCACTAATATTATCTGTTCCTCCTGATCTTCTTATTGGAGGCCATTCATTATCACCAACAGGTCTGTGTGTTAGACGTGACGACCCTAGTTGATGCTGCGGTTGCGGTTGTTGATTCTGTGAAGATTGCGACTGTTGAGATGTTTCTAAAAAAATGATCGTTTTTAATTACTTGTAATTGTTTATTTAATTTATAGGTTTAAATAAAATTTATCTAACCTCCAGGTAAGGCTGAAAATAAAGAATTGGAAAAATATGAACTTTCAGCAGGTGCAAGGCTTTGCCGCCTATTCGTCATTGGGTGTGGTTGATCATCGCCAATCAACGCGCCAGAGCCAACCATATTACCAAATCCTGGTGGTGGTGATCGTGTTCGTGTGTCCAGGGATGTATGCGTCGTAACTGATTCTCTCCGTGTTGGACGTTGTATCGGTTGTGGTCGCTGCACCGCTTTGATATGCGGATCATCGGGATGTTGTGACATCCTACGATGCCCGATAGGAGCTAATGGTGCGTTTTGGACAACATTAGGGCCAATATGAGAAGAGGATGTTGGTTGACCAACAACCTGAGTTCCCAAATTAAATGTTTGTGGGCCTAATGGTCCTTGTCCTCCACCTAAAGGTAATCCACCAAATGCACCAGGTGGTGGGTTAGTATTTAATCCTGCAGCACCAATATTTCCATTACCACTAATTACAGGTTCATTAAGAAGAGATAAATTTGTGGATGCTACTGATGGTGGAACACCTGTAGCAGGACCAGTTAAATGAGGGGCTGCCCCAATTGGATTGAACCCTCGAGGAGGTATCTGTTGTCGCATTACTGGGTGATGAGGGTGCATTGGCATCGGAGGTCCACCATGATGTGGATGGACACCCATACCAATTGGGCCTAATCCCGTAGTGAACAGCGAAGATGCAGGATTCATCCCTGGTAAAGTGTTTGTTGGCTGTGGTGGTGGTTGATTAAGTATTTTTTTATTGTTCGTATATACATCATTTACGATCTCATTATTAATTCCTACTGGACCATTTATAATCCCTCCAGGTTGTCCTCCAAATTGAGGTTGTGGCCCATTCTGACTAAATATTGGATGTGGTGGATGATTAGGGGGTGGGGGCATGTGATGAGGTTGATTTATAGCATGATGTGGAGGAATATTTTGATGTGATTCGTGTGATGTATAATTATTAATCCATCCGTTAGACATTGTAACAACATTTTTAGATTGTACGGCTGGTTGATTATTTATTGGTGGTTGTGACTGTTGTATAGAAGGTTGACCTATTGGTGGAATAGTGCGTTTTCGCTCAACATGCTGCCATGTAGAGGGTAAAGTAACAGACCTCTGTTCTTTTTCTTCTTTATCTTTTCTCTCTTTTTCTTCTCGCTCTCTACGCTCCTTTTCTTCTTTTTCTTTACGAACTTTCTCTTGCTCTTTTAATTCTCTCTCTTTACGTTCATTTTCTTCTTTCTCTTTTCGTTCTCTTGCCTCACGCTCTCTTCGTTCTTTTGCCTCACGCTCTTTTTTATCACGTTCATCACGTTGACGCCGCTCTTTCTCCTCTTTTTCCTTACGAGCTTTCTCTTCTCTATCTTTACGTTCTTTCTCCTCTCTCTCTTTACGTTCTTTTGCCTCTTGTTCTTTTCTCCTACGTTCCTCCTTTTCCTTTTCCTCCTTTGCCCTTCTCCTTTTTTCCTCCTCTTTTTTTAATCGTTCTTCTTCCTTTGCTCTTCGCTCCGCCTCTTTTCGAAGACGCTCTTCTTCACGTTTTTTACGTTCTTCTTCAGCTTTTTTTTCTCGCTCTGCACGTAATGCTTGCTCTTCGGCAAGCCTCTCAGCTTCTTTCCTTGCTCTTTCTTCCTCTTTTTGTTGCTTTAAGGCCCTAAATGAATATTCGAATGAACATTGAATAAAATTTTATAATCACTAAAATATTAATACCAAATAACTCCCAAACCTATTTTTAGCTTTTTTCCTTTCTTTTTCTTTTAATTTTTTTAATTCACGTTCTTCTTTTAGACGGTTTTCTTCTTCTAGTTCTTCTAATAATTTTTGTTGTCGCTCTTGGGCAACCTAATTATTCACAAATCTATCTTTAGTAAATTAAAAAATATAAAATGCCTATAAACATTACTCTAATTGGCCATATACAAACTTTTTCTCGATAAGCATTTAGTACTCTTTGTTCAAACATTCGTGCTGCAAATATCTGGAACATCCGCCGACCTTCTTCCATACGTTGTTCCTCTGTTTGTGTATCCTATGAACAAATTTTTTAGTTAAGTATAAATTGTAAGATTAGTTAGACTTCACAAAATATTCACACCTCTTCTCCATCTTCTTCATAGTCGTCTTCATATTCGTCATCATCCTCTTCATAATCACGTTGTTCATTCGCAGCTTCTTCTTCTCTTTGCATTCGACGTTCAGCAAGTCGCTCCATCATTTCAAGAAATTTTTTCCCATCATTTTTTAAAAGGTCATCAGCTACGGTCAAAATACCTCCTAATCCAGTAAATATGTATTAGTGCTTTTAATATTGACTAAAATTATGATATAATATATATAGATATAAAGGAATAAAGAGAATCGACCATCGAGAAGATATTTCCTTAAGGACCTTTTGTCTCCTTCCAGGTAGTCATCACGCACCTTTCACGGTTAAACTATTACCAAAATTAAAAAGTTCCTTCCGAGTATCGCTACCGTGCTCACTGCCTTCATAATCTTCATCCTCGTCGTCATCATCATCATCATACTCATCATCCTCGTCGTCTTCGTCGTATTCCGCAACAGAATCATTACGATATTCGATAGGTGAAGAACCGAATTGTTGCTGTTGATTAGCATATAATTCGAGCTCTTCATAATAAGCATCATAAAGTGTTTCTAGCTCTTCTTCAATAGCGGTCCTAAATTTAGATCAAAAATATATCTTAATATATTTATGTAAATAATATAGTATAGAAATAATTTTCAAAAATCAATATTAAATAAATATAGTGGCTTGTACACAGTATCAATTGAATAAAGCATCAACTTTGGATATAAAATTTAATAATGGATTGATCATAAAATTAAATACAGTCATTCTAATGAATTTTTTTTTTTTTTTTTTTTTAAATTGTAAGTGGCAATATTATTATACCACCAACCTCTTTCGACCACATACGGAACATGAGCATGAATGTTTCTGTTGTTCTTTCATTTTTTTAAGTACGGCTTCTTTTTCAACTTTTACTAAACTCCGTCGTTCCTCTTCACCTAATTGCAACCAGAATTCTCTTATCCGTTGCCGTTCTTCGTTATTATTGGTATTCCAGATACCGTCTTTACGAGATTTATGATTATGATTATGATGAGGATGATTGTGAATATCCGTCATTTGACTGATTGAAAGAGCAGATTTATTCTTCTTTTTCTTCTTCTTTTTCTTTGCGGGCGTAGAAGGAACATTATGGTTATCACCATCAAAATTAGTGATAGAATCCTTGCGTGGGAAAGGTATTTCTGGAGCTTCAGGATCGTACCCTTCATCATCCGAGAAAAATTCTTCATCATCTTCTATATCCACATCAACTACTTCTTCGCCATCAAAATCGCTACTGTAATTATTATGATGAGACTTTGTATGTTGATTATGAGTCCCATTGGCAATATCGGGATCTTCAATGTGATCTGGAGGTGGCTTTCTTTTGCCCTTCTTCTTTTTTTTCTTTTTTGTGGCGCCATTACTATTTTGTGTGCTATGAGAAGGTGCAAGTTCACCTGGATCTTTTGAAGGAGGCGAAGTCGGTGATAAAGGCGTTCCGGAAGGTTCCTTTACAATGTTCATACACTTTGTGCCCGACTTATTGTAAATTACAGCCTGTTTTGTATTTATTGGTTGCGGAAAATTAGGTGGAGGATGAGGTAAACTCTCTTCCGGTTGGAAAGCGTGTGAGGTCGCCATCATTATTGCCGCTACTTTAGATTATGGCGTCCCTTCTTTACTTTATAAATTCTGGTATTTATTTAATAGGACTGAAGGAAAAAATAAAGTCAACTAAGATGGTCAATACCGCAAAATTAGATTTGGTCAAACACTAAAACCTTAGTGGCAATTTAAAGTAACAGGTAGCTCAGGTTTACAAAAGTCGAAGCAGTAGTTAAGTATAGAGTCTCGTATATAGTCTCAAGGCAGTGATCTCGAGTAGCTCTGCAGGTGGTTTGTAACTTATTATATAATATATATACTTTTTTTTTGCACCCAAACCAGCTTACGAAAGAGGCTTGTTTAATCACAGGGACTTTATATATCTTTTTTTTTTTTTTATTCATCGACGTTTATCAGTTGACTAATAATATACACAACGTCATCTAAAAATTTCGGATGAAACCTTTCTATGTGATAAATATGATATTCTTATGGGGTGTTGAATTGCCTATCATTATAAGATATTCATAGAAATTCTACTATATTGTAAAAAATTCAGGTTTTATACACTCTATATATAGGTTTATGTGATAAATTGATAATCCCCTGATTTATAAAGTGATATTTAAATAATACGTGAATTTTTTGATTGTTGGACCGCAGCGGTGATGAAACTGCGCTGAAACCTTTTTCTTGAATGTTAAGAAAAAATCTTGCCAATAAAATAGCGAATATAAAGAAAGCTTCTCATGTGTATTTTTTTTGGCTCATTAAAACCTATATTTTTGGTAAAGAGATACTGAAAGGAATGTTTCCCTGAGTAACAGTGAAATGTTCAATCAATCTTGATGTATCGGTCAGGATATAAGATGCTTAGAAAACTTGTACAAAGCCCCATTTGCATATCTGAACTATCTATTTTTTTGACCATGAGCATTACATGTCAAACAAACAAATATAAAAAAAAGAAAAAGATAAAAAAAAATCTAAAAAGAATCATTTGATATTAACGTTAATGTTGGGGGTTTAAGCACGTGATTTAATAAAAACTGGGTTGAATTATACGTACGTATAACATGATCACTTTATCGATTTTACTTTTTAATTAAAAAAAAACTTGACATTTCAACCTTGCAGATTTTATCATTAATAGAATTTTTTTAAATTGAATTTTTAATATACAGTATTTTCAATAAATATTGTTTATTTAAACCTAATATTAAAAGTTCTAGTTATAATATTTATGGTTTATAAAAATCGCATATACTGTATATGGTTTATTATTACGAAATTATAATATACAGTATATATATAGTAATACTGTATATAGTACATATTGACTAAATGATTAGATTATAACAAAATTAAAATACAGTATATATACAATATATATACAGTATACAGTATGTATATATATATTAAAGTTTATTATATATATATGACAACATTAGTATATATTAATATATATTTTAAATGGATTTTTAAAACTTTATTTAAAATATACTGTATAGTAATTTAAAAAGCTATATTATGTTGATTAAATTTTTATTTTTTATTTAAAACTTTATTTTAAAAAATAATTTAAAAATATATATATTGTATACAATCTTTACAGAAACTTCTAATTTAGCAACTTTAAAGTAATAATAAAGTAGCTATATAGTTACTTGGTAGTAGCAATTTTCTTTGCATTAACTACTGGACAGTATAGTAGCAATACGTTAATTTTTTTTACTTTAAAGTTACTACTGTATATAATTATTTTATTATTACTATATACATTTACTATATATTAGCAATGCGCCTACTACTTAATTTTGCAAGTTTCAGTAAAGATATTGTATATAGCAAATATAGTAAACAATAAACAATTTAGTTTTAACAAATAAAATTAATAAAAAAAATTTTAAAAATAATAAATACGAAATATATATTATTTAAAAATATTATTCAGTATTAAATTGTATTTATATTTATAAATCTATTTATAAAATATTCATAACAAATTAAAATTATTTTTTAATTTATAAACTTATACAAGCAAATTTGGTTTTAAAATATTAAAATATATATTTAAATAAAACTTGTATACAGTAGTTATATTTAAATTATACTGTGTACAGTATATATATTTATAATAAGTTGTTTATAAACCAAAAATACTATATAGAGAAGTTAATAAAAACCAGGCAAATTGTTTTTAAGTAAATTTTTTTTAGACTTTAAATTAAAATATTTCAACAACTATTAAACCAAACTTGATAAAAAATTTTTTAGTTTAATTCTATTTAGTTATAAAATTAAAATAAAAAAATTTTTATCAAGTTTGGTTTAATAGTTGTTAAGATATTTTAATTTAAAGTTTTAAAAAAACTTACTAAAAACAATTTGCTTGGTTTCTATTGACTTTTATATATAACTCAAAAAATTTTTAATTAAAAATTTATATTTTTAGCTATTAGGTTAAACTTATTTTTAATACAATATTATAGCTTGTATAAAAACAATAATTTTTATTGTAAAATTTAAATTTATATTAAAATAAAATTTTCTATATTTGAAATATTAATATTTTATAAATTCTATAAAAAAAATTTATAGTAAAAATTTTAAAAAAATTTTAAACATTTAAATATTCAAATTATATTTTTTATTTAAAAAATAACTAAAATTAATATTATACAAATATTTGTATACAGTAATAATATATAATTCTAATTATTATTATATATATTAATACAGTATTAGCATACTGTATTTTATTAGTGTAATTTATTAATATATTTATTGCATTAATTATTTTATTAGTACAAATTTTATTTTTACTAATCTAAGATTTAAAAAGTAAAAATAGTGGTTTATAGTATATATATACTGTATATACTGTATATTACAATATATAAACAATTTTAAAAATTAAATTATACAGTACAGCATTATTTGTTACTTATTATACAATAATTTATTCAAAACGAAACAAACTAAAAATTCAAAATTTTAGGGTGCTATTTCAAATTTTAGGGTACTACGCCAATTGGCTGATTTTTTATAAATATTCATTTTTCTGTTCATCAAACAATATTAGACTTCTAACCAGACAAACACGATGAAAGGTGATAGCAGCTCACCAAAAATATCATACTTCTGGGCGATACTGTGTGGTCTTCTTAGTTCTAGCTGTTGCGTTATTCAGCTAATCTTGAATATATTTTCCGTTGGCTGCGCTGGATTCAGTCTTCTTACACCTTATCGACTAGTGTTTCTTAGTTTCACTGCAATCTTGATAACCACTACAATATTTCAATATGGACTTCTGTCCAAGAGGACATTAATAACAATTTTTATTTCAGTGCTATTAAGCATTTCTCCTGAAGTCGTGTCGCGTTATAACCAAAGCAACATTTCCAGCATGCCTATGTCAGATTATTCAAATAAACAAGTAGAAATCTTTGTTCTCCAAATTAATGGTATCAGCTGTGAAGGATGCGCTAATCGAATAAAGAATCATTTTGATGCACAACCTCACGTTATTTATTCAAAGGTTTATTTTAAAAATCAGTCCGCAATAATCGGCACTTTTCCCGGGATTTATGAAGCAAAGGATGTCTTGACATGGGTCAAGATGATAGATTTCAAATATGATGGAAAAGTTATTCAACAATATATTGTATCTAAGGAAGATTAAAACCGAGAAATCATATGTATATAATAATCTGTACTAAATTAAGGTTTACTCACGTGATTAAATTAATTATTGGTAACCAAGTGCTATAAATAAACATGCTTTAAGACTTTACTCCGAAAAGAAAAAAACAATGCTAAAAAAGAAGGTACCGTCACCCAACAAAAACTCACGTTCTTTTACTGGCACAATATTTAAATTTTGGAAAGGAAACTCTTTAATAGCCAAACGGCCAACGCCTGGTTCCTCAAAGCATTCTCAAAAACATTTAAATTCACTTGAAACTACAGCTGGTCTCTGGAATATAACAGTTAACGTCAAGATAACTGATATATTTGGCATAGGAGTCTTGGCAAAAACATTTTCTTTAATACTAGACTCGCATTATAAATTTCTTGAAGATCAAAATGAAATTATTAAACGTATTATAATCATTTGGGAAATTTTAATTTTAACAGTAATAGCATTTTATTTGGGGAAATTAATAGACGTTGCCGTTTTATCCATAAAGTTGGTTGATGATGGTATCAGAGGCACTATAGGTATTTTAGGCAGCGTATGTTATTTTTTAATATCAGGATTAGCAAGATTATTGTGAGGGTAACCAAAGTGTATTTATTTTTTAATTTTATTATAAGTAACGTAGTTAGAACCAATATCTTCTATCTTTGCATAATTACTTCTTTCCAATTCCTTTTAATAGCGTGTCCCAATAAATTTCGTGATTGTAAACAAATTCTTGGTTCCCACCATATACGCTTTCTAATTGATTCTTATCAATTTCATCTAATATATTAATCCATTGTGGGTTGGAATTCATTCTATCCGGATTTTCAAGATCAACAAATTTTATCTTATTCTTCGTGACAGGGTCTATAAAGGGAGATATAAGTTTGAAAAATCCCCAAAAGTACCAAGGAGCTAAAGAAAATAATAATTTTAATTTAGACAATTTTATTTCTCAAAAATTATTTGTGGTTAAGAGTAAACCTTTCTTACCATTAACAACTAGCGCCATTGCCAGTCTTTCAGGATAATGGGATCCTAAAACATGCATGAATTCCTTGGCAATTCCCAGACCAGGACTTTTACGAGCAGAACACTCGTGAAAATCGACAATGATAATAATGTTATCTACATCTTTTGGCATTAATTTAATTGCACTTTCAAACATAAATACAACGGTTAAAACTTGTCTAGGCCCTGCTTTTGTATTTTCTAATCCTGGCCTCAAATAAATAATAGGTCGTCCATGTTTATCAAATCCATTGATATGTATTTTACCAGTAACGACCTTTTGAATTATAAAAGATTTTTTCAGAAATGTAACTTTAGTCATTTTCTCGTTAAGATTGAAATACCTCAGGCTCAACTCTTTCAGGTTCAATATCCGCAGGCTTATACTCTCTTCGCCACTCTAAACTGTATCTTAACCTAGCTTTAGCTTCAGCTAACTGCCATTTGGAAGCTCGAAGGTAACGTTTTAAACAAGCATCGGTAACCCAAGAACGCTCAGTCTGATGATGAGGATCATCTTCGGGTAACAAGATAGTGTCTACATAGTTGGAAAATTCGGTAAAGATCTCTTTTTGTTCGACATTAAGTTCAGGTGAAAGTATTGGTGTAAAGTTTTCGGGTGGAATTAAGTTAGGTATATTGGCTGACATAATTTATTCTTTTAACGCTATCGTTACGTAATAACTGTAATAACGATTACGATAATGACTAACGTTAATAGTTTTATAGGCTTTGGTTGAACCAAAACCTGTCTAGTCTATCCTAGTGCCAACTCTGGTTCGAACATTGATATCGACATGCACTAAACGCGTTGAGTAGCCGTACATCAGGATACTGTGTAACTTGAATGATACCATAACCCTATAAATGATTTTGACGTCTGATTCTGATCTACTCTTAAAAATCTTTTTCTCGTGAAATTTAAAGCGATGTCTTATCAAAATCCAGCAACCTTTTCACCTTACACACCACCCCCAGACGAACGAAAGTCGAATCGTTATTCTTATGTTCCCAGCTCTAGCACTACTGCGTCAACTTCTGCGTCTGCGTCTGCTTCAGCAAACCCTTTCGCTGGAGTTTATCGAACGACCGAGCAGCTACCTGACGGCCAAATAAAAATTAACAAATTTGAGACAAGTCTGCCAATAAGGTTTTTCTTTCTCAGTGTTTTTGTCTATCAAATGGTGTTTTATATTCCGGTTTTTTAAAACGATTGTTTCGGTTTTACTTCGCGTTAGAGTCGATATTGAAGCTGCTATGACATATGCTTTAGGCTGTGTTACTGGTACCATTTTCATCGAAATATTTTATTTCATAAAGTAATTTGTTAAATTTTTTAAAGATTGATTTTTTTTTTTTAAAGGTCTCCTATTTTTAATTGCTGAGCAAAAAAATGATTATGTTCGATTTCACGCATGGCAGGTAAGAGAAGTAAAGAATAAATCTTTATTGAATAAGTATTCGTATTTAATTTTAATATTTGTGTTTATCAAAAATAGTCATCCTTAGTTTTTTCAACACTTTTTGTAAGCCATTTTTGTCATTTTAAATTTTTTTAATAATTTTATTATGTGTGATTACTAACTTTTATATGAACTAGGGTATCCATTTTTTTATACTACTCCTTAGCGAGGTTCTAAGTTGGATTTTATTGGTCATTGAAATAGGGCTCGCTATTTATCTTGGGTAAGATATTTTTTTCGTTGCCTAGATTAACGTTCATATAAACATTTATTAATTCATCTCTCTCTCAAAAAAAATAAAAATAAAAAAATAGTTATCGGGCCTATTTGGATGGCGTTAATTTGGAACGTTTCGAAGTACCTTTCTTTGGGTCTTTAGCAAGTACATGGGTAGATAATGAATAAATTTCACTAAAAAAAAAGAAAAAAAAATTTTTATTTTAATAACCGATCCAAACGTACTAGTTATATTGGTTTCATTTGGATTTAACTATTGATAAATTAGTCTCTGTACTAAGGCATTTTTTATTACCATTATTATTTTATTAGTATATATTATTAAATACAGTAAAAATCTAGTGCCTATTAAATATGAAACTTTGCATTTAATAAACCCTTTTTATAAAAATCTGCACCTATTATTCCTATTGTTAAATATTTCTTGCTTTCTTTCATTGAATTTCGGTTTATTAATTAATGTATTTGTTTTCTTTCCGAATATTCTTTGTTGGATAAGTTTAATTTAATGATTTAAAATGAGGGTTAAAAGTTAATGAATAAAAATAATTTTTAGTGCCATAATTTTTTTTTTCGAAAAATTACAGTATGTAACTTTCTGATAGACTAAAGATTTTTTAACCGAATTTGCATATATAGGAATATAGTGCGATTTCTAAATTTTAGAATGAAGCAATCACATGATTAACTTAAAATGCTGTTCTTAAGAATTTGTAGGGCAAAGACCACGGTCTGAACCAGTCTTTTGAACCGGTTCAGGTGGTCTCCGGTCCATAAATTGAGACTGGTCTTAATAAGTCCATGGTAGGGATACCAAATATATAGTACTGTATGTAACATAATTCGATGAACAAACTTATACTTGAGCATATCTGATATGTAATAGCATTTACAATTATCTTAACAAAATTGGTGAAATTTTGAAAAGAATTCTTATGCCAGATTGCCTGATATTGACAATGATTTTTCAAATATCTTGAACTTACAGTTAATTATATTTAAAAACAGATGAAATGCACACAACTTGGGTGTGGATTGAATCTTTTCACAAGCTAGTTCTGTTTTATTCATTATATGTTTCTTATACGTAGAATTTGAATCATATTTAAATTTTGCATTTCTATTGGCTAAAGCAGACCGGTCTTGAACCAGACTGAATTAGGACCGGTTCAGTAGATCAATTCATGAACCTTGGTCTGGTCCGTTACCTTGACCGGTCTTTTGAACCAAGACCAGGACGGACCGTAGCATCCCTAACTACTTGTAACTGGCGTCGGATCATCTTTTGTTGAAGCTCAGAACATATTCATAAATCCCCTTTTTCGTAATGCCAATGTGTTTTACGATGATTTTACTATGACAATACTTTGCGTTTATATGATAATTATCGAAAAAGCGGAGAAACTCGCTTATATAGGTAGTTTACAATATCTTGTTAGGTTGCAGTGTTGTCACTCGGGCAACATTCGAACATAAATTGACACCGAATAACGAAAGATTTTATTATTATGACTCGCTTTAAAATGTTGTTCAGAATTAACTTTGCATATACGTGCATTTTTAGGATCAGATGAGAGTCGGACAGTCAAAAAGGCTCGGACATTCAAAATGTACAGTACTAGTGTCGATATAATGTGATCGGCTAATACGTATGTTATTGTCCCAATAACCAAGAATCAATCCAGATCAGATGATCGAATAATGACACTGGCCAGTGTGCCATTCCGTCATTATTCGATCATCTGATATGTCCATTTCGCGGACGTTCTTATTATACTTCTATACATTTTTTTCTTGCTCTTTTTCTTTTGTTTTTTAGCCAGCGACTTTTACTTTTTATTAGTAACTCTAATAGTTTAAAAATTTCATATATCATTCGTCAAAAAAAGTAAAAGAAGATATATAATCAAAAAGAATTACAAAGATTCCGAATCTGCAATAAGCGAGAAGAAATAGTAGACCAAAGATCACATGACTTGGCATATACGGTAGTGTGATTTCTAATAACATAAAAATGAACAAGTCGAGCTAAATTTTCCGGGAGTAAAGTATTACGTAGTGTAGTCGGCTGAGCATGACAGACAATCTAAATTTAGAAATGATGATCGGTGGCTTAGCTATACTTAAAAAATTTTTTTATACGCCTTTAGACTAGTGATTTGAACCGAGAGAAATTTTCTTAATCGGTTAACCGAACCGAATTATCTCATTCAACCGATTACCAAC
>CAJVPY010002245.1:0-16703 GCA_910591965.1 Dentiscutata erythropus | reverse complement strand
TCGGGAGTTACTTATGTAATAATCGTATAGTAGTTCATAAAATAAATAGAAGCAGGATCGCTTAAATTCAAAAAAAATATATAAATATTGTATTTGTTATATAATTTTTATTTATCTAGTATAAGCTATAATAGTATATTTTATAAAAAACACTTTGTTTTTTTCATATCTTTTTTTCTTTTCTTCTATCAAATTGTTTAGTTTTTTTTTAAATTTTTTTTTATTTTGTCTTAGACTATAGCTTTTTTCTCTTTTTTACTCTTTTTTTTTATATATTAGTTTCTTTTTTCTTTTTTTTCTTTAGTAAATATAGATTAGAAATAGTTATTTGCTAAGATCTAGATAAAGTTTTAAAGAAAAGCTTAGGCTTTTTAATAAAACCTTTAGTTTTATATAAGTTATACAAGCTTATATATTAAGTAATATTAAACTTTGAGATTAAAATTAAAATTTTATAACTTAGTTTATAAATATTCTTAATAATGTTTTAGCAAGACTATCTAGGTTTAAAATATATATATATATATCTAATTAGGGTCTTTATGTATAATTTTAGCTTTTTATACTTCTTTTCTTCTAAAAAATTATCTAATTTTTGTTATTTTTTTTAATAAAGTAATTTTGAGTTTTCTATTTATTTATTTATATAGTATTAATTATTTACTTTAAATTATACTCTAAACTTATATTTATATTAGTTTTGATTTTTAGTTTTACTTTATATTTAGAGTTAAAACTAACTATAAAATATTTATTTGTTGCTAACTTATTGTTTTTATAAAATTTAGTATTTAGACTTGAACTTGTTTTTTGTTTTTTTCTAACCTATATCTTTAGTTTTTTTAAATTACTAATTTAGTTAATTTATCGCTGTTTTCGAAATGGTTGAAAATATAGAATTTTTTTTGAGTATACTCGTATATTGCGTATACTCGTATGTCGGATTACCTTAGCACGTTGATTGAAGATCGATGTTTGATTACTTACGTATGTACTTATTGTTTGAAACAATAAGTAAATCAAACATCGATCTTCAATCAATATGTCAATATGGTAAGGCAGCATACGAGTATATGCAGTATACTCGTATACCAGAAAAAAATTTTTTTTACTCATTTCTACTATTTCGAAAACCGCGAGAATAAAATTGATTTGTTTAGATTTTAGATACTTAATAATCTCTTTTTTCTTAATATATGTATTTAATATATATTCTTTTTTTAAATTAACTTTGATAGCTAGATTGATAAGTTTTTTTAAAAAATCTTTATTGTTCAATTTAATTTCTAGTTTAATTTGCTTTTGTCTTATAGTACTATTAAAAATTTTTTTACTTCTTTGCTTAGATTTTGCTTAGCTAGTTTTAAATTCTAAAAATATACAATATTTGTAAATATTTAATTTGTGTAAAAAACATAATTTTTATTGCTATTAAATACTGTATTACTACATTTGTATTACATTAAAAAACAAATTATAATCAATAATAAAATAATCAAATAAATAAATAAATAAATAAATAATGTTACAATGCAAATTGCATTAAAGCAATAAAGGTTTATTTTTTATTATACAGCAATTAATTGCACAAAAGCCTAGACTTGAATTTGTATGAAAAAATAATATTAGGCGATCCAGTTAAAATTGTAGTTAAGAACGATTCTATAATATATAGATGCCCAAATTTAGTATAATGTTTTAATTTCGAAATATTGCTGCTTAAGAAACATGCCATAAAAAATTTGGAGTTCATTTTAAATGGTTTTACAACATTTTCGACATGAATATTTTAACAAGTTAGAATAATTATATTTTTAAGAAGCGAAAGGTTATTTTAATGAGAGCATTTTCGAAGATCCGAGGCATAATTCAATTATGAGAATAAACAATAACTCCAAATCCAACAGGTTGGAATATGTATAATAATTATTGTCAGAAATGAGGTGATACGTACGTACTTATGTACTGTATCAGGTATATACCTTAGAATTTGAAACTAAATCACTGGTTTTGGTAGTGTTTATAGATAACAAAATTTTAACGGTAAAGATTTCTGTTTTGTTTTTTTAAAAAAAAAAATGTCTCTCAATATATATATGTAGCTTGACAGTATTGCCACGCAACAATTCTTGGTATATTGACGTAAATTATTTATTCTTGCAAACTGTAAACACTATAGTGTCCTGGCGTAAAGAATGGTTGTATAATGTATGTTTATGCATGTCTGGCGTAAACAGGATAACCGCCAAGAATCTCGTTATATAATTAAATGTTTTGTTTATCTCAGATCGATTATTATTTTGAGACATTCATCACAAGTTCATGCCTAGCCAACACATACAAGAAACAAGTATTGTCCTCTAAACGAAAACGTTTAATACTATCAGGTTTAAAAGGTTACACTATTGCGTAACAGAAATAAGCATAACATACGGGAATGCACTGTCTACCCAGAAAGGAATGTTGTATCTGGATGACGAGTAAGGTCCGACAATAACAAACAAGAGATTTTGTGGAGTCTTTTTTTTTCATAGACGCATTTGTAACCTGTCCCGGTACTTGATAACCAAAAGTGGTTGTTCGATTGTGGACTGGATGCCTACAAATCAATGTCTATAATTAGAATAAATTGACTTGATTTGATAGATCTATGCATGACGAATATTATTAATTTGTCATTAATGTTGAATTTACGTAGTAAGTCCTCGAAGTAAATCGATAATGATTTCCGATCACACATGGGTATCATGAGTGTCACGAAAGTCATAAAAATAATAAACAAATAGTGAAAGAAACAACAGTAACAACCTTCCTTTTTAGTAAATCCTGATTTCGATAACATGAAATTTTAATACAATAAATACTGTAATAATTTTAATAATTTAATAAGTAAGCAACTGAAATTACCAAACATATAAATAAATAATTAGTTTATAGAATTTTAGTTACCTTTCGGGAAAATTGCAAGAATAAATCCGTTTAAATAAGTTCATTAATTCATTTAATCGTTTTCTATTTTTGATTAGAACAGGATTTAACATACTTTGTGATTCCTATTAAAATGAAATGAAATGAAATCAAATTACACCTTCACTTACTTTCTTTAACAATTCATTATTAACAAAGAATTGAAGAAAGTAAATAAATAAATAAATAACTTTCGCGTTTGTTTATCGTCAATATCTAGTTATTATGCAATACTTTTTTTTGTTCAGAAGAATAGAAGAATAGGTTATTATCAATCACTTTCTTATGGTTAGACGCTTATTGCATAATAGGTAACCGATAATTCGGTGGCGAATTATACAAATTTAGAAGTATCTGTGAATACCATACTGACGCCTCTTAAACCTTGGAAATTTCGAAACCATTTAATTAATCAAGGTATAGTTCATCGTACGCCTCCTTTATCTTCCCGATTTGGTCTTTATGCGTAGACCAATGGTTAAAGCGGGTTTATGCACGTACGTAAATGCACATCGATCTGTAAGTTTCATAAAATAATGTGTAAGAATGTGTTCGACATAATATACATAATATATGAAAATGTGTTCTTACATGCAGAATTTATCAAAATTTTCATACGAAGCGTTTTCGCCGTTGCTTCGCACGGCTAACTTTTTGTGTATAAAGATGGTACGACTCCGACTCCGAACCTGAGTTCGACAAAATATTTCTAAAAATAGCTACTAAAAGTAGCCAGAAATAAGTCCCATGCTAAACATAGTATTGTTTATTTACTAGTGTTACCTTGAAAAAAAAAAAAAAAAAAACACCTGATACTTATTGAATTACCGTTCAGTTTAACTCGCATCTTAGTATATAAAATTTTTTTTTTTCTTCACATATGCAAGATATCGGATATTTCTAAAAAAATATGTGGTGCAAATTGATGAACAAACAATCCGTGATTTTATAAAAGGAGCTTACGAGTAGCTTTATGCACTTTAACGTGTTTAATTTGTTCTTCCACCTCCCGGCTTTACCTTCTTTATGAGTATATGAGTAACGATTATAGTCATATTTTATTATAGTGACTTTTTAAGACAATATGATGATGACACAGCCCAGAAAACAATCAAGGAAGCGTGTTGATACTCAAAAGAAGAACGGTCCTATGCAGCGCGGCCAACAAAAAATCAAACTTTTAATGAATAAACCGCGTGGTGTTTTACCACCTTTCCCGCTTCCTTATCCTCCCCAAGTACAACTTCAAAAAATGGTGGCTAAACTTGCATCAAAACCAAAGCTAGCGAGGTT
The DNA here is from genome assembly GCA_910591965.1 of Dentiscutata erythropus. NCBI lineage: Eukaryota > Fungi > Glomeromycota > Glomeromycetes > Diversisporales > Gigasporaceae > Dentiscutata > Dentiscutata erythropus. Next base: position 12,443 of record CAJVPY010002245.1, on the reverse strand, counting down.
TCCTAATGCATTTATAATGTACAGGAATGAATACGTTCAATTTTTGAAGGCCAAAGGTCTTCATCTTTCAATGACTGAATTATCTCCAATGATTGCAGCCGCTTGGAGGCAAGAACCAGAATATGTTAAGGATGCTTATACTCGACTTTCAGGCGATGCTGAAAAATTATATGTTCGAATGGCCGCGAATGTGCAACCAGAAATTAAATATAAATTTCCAGCGCAACGTCATCCAACTTTTAATGATTATACAAATGAAGAATCTACTACTACTATCATTCAACGCAAGGAAAATGAAAGATCTAATGACAACGTTATCAAATTTGGAAATAGCTTTGCATCTGAATACTCTCACCTTCTTCATTCATCGTCTATTCCTGATTTGAAAGGGTTTCCTCGTGATGTAAATAATGATTCTAATTCGAGGACTTTCTTGGATCGTTCGTCATCAACCTATGATGGTAGAGATCTTTCTGTTATCAATGCAACAATGAATGCGCAAAATTTTGATCCATCCTACATGAAGCAAGAAAATTGTTTTATTCAGGAAGCTCCTTACATTCCTTACTCACAAATTCCTAATCTTAGCCCATCATCGTCTCGATCTTCATCGACCGATTCATTATTATGTGGTGAAATTAGGTTTCCATCATCTGAAGAATTAATTCTCGGATCTTTGCCATCACCTGCTTTGACGACTCCTTGTTCAGAAATTTCTTTCCCATTTTCATCACCACCTTGTATTAATTGCAGTAGACATTATTATGATCAACAAAATTTTACTGCATCATTCGATAATGAATCATCTCCTGTACAATCGTCTGATTTTTATCCGCTTTCACCCGTATCACCTACTTTGACATTTGATGAATCACCTATGCAATCGCCGACATTTAACGATTTTGATATCACGACAGATCTGTACTATGTGATAGATTCTGCACTCTCCTTTGATCCTTATGGGATCCCCACTTCCAGAAGCGTTTAAAAACACGTGATTTGATGACTCTTTATTTACACATTTTGGATGATTTTGTTTATATTGTCTGATATCATTTCTTAGATACTTTGATTCACATGGAGAAAAGTGTTATCTCATTTTTCTTGTAAATACTCTCGTTTAAATTTTTTTTTATTTTTTATTCGATTGCAAGAAAGAAATTTACATAATTCTAGATATCATATAAAAAAAAAAATCTTATATATCTAGATAGCTTAGAAAATAATTACCAAATTCCTATCACAAAACCCCCACAAAAAAATATGGTAAAAAATATTTTATGTTATGATTCTTCTTAGGTAGTACGGAACCTTAAGGATCATCGGATCCTGAATTAAAAAAAAAAAAAATGAAAAAAAAACTCCGTAAAAAAGAGTAGCTCTTCGAAAAAAAATATATTTTCTTTAAAAAGAAAAAGAAAAAAAAAAAAAAACCAAAAAAAGAAAAAACGCAAAGGGCAAAATCGAAATTAGGGCTTATAAACAGTACAGTGTTTTTTTTTTTATTTGGGTGTTTTTTTTTTTTCAATTTTCTTTTTTTTCTATATGTATATTTTTTTTTTTTTTTTTAGCGAATTTTTTTTTTGGGTTTTTTTGGAGTTTTTTTTTTTAAAAGGTTCATGTCTTAATTATTTTTTTTTTATAAGGAATTTTTTTTTTTGGAAATAATAAAAGGAAATAAATATGGTTTTTTAAAGGTCATATTGAATGTGTGTGTGTGTGCTTGTGAGTATGTGTCATGTGTGATATTTAAGGTTAAGGTTTGAGAATTAGGTATTTTGGTTTTTTGAAACGCGAAATTTGAGAATTAGGTATCTTGGTCTTTTGAAACGCGAAATATACATGAAATATGCATCATAGTCGAAGAGGGCGCGACGTGAGATACTTGAAAAGGTAATGTCCGTTTTGTAGGCAAAATTGGTGGGTTACCGAACCAGAGTTATTCGCGGATTTTTTTCGTAAGTCTTTTCGTGATATTTTTACGGACATCCTTCTTATTTTTTTTTCGTTGCCGGTGCACTTGGGAGTGCACAAATGTATCTTAGGAAAGATCTTAGGAAAGAAAAGATTATTATTTATGTATATTTAAGAAATCCTCAACTCGATCTCGATCAATGAGCGCGCGTTTACCACTTGAAAGTTTAGATAATAATATTTTTATATTTTTTAATGTGGCTGTGCATATATGATGGCTGTGTGTGTCGGATATCAGTTTTTTATTTCATTAATTATATAATTAATCCATCCGGTATCGTATCCAGCGTATGGGTCTATTGAAAATTGAAAATTTCACGATTACTTTCATAGTCATTTCATTTAGAGTTGGCAAGATCCAGTTTCTATACAATTACCACATTTACAAACAAAATGCTAATTTCATTCAACATGGACACGTTGCAATTTTTTTTTGAATAATTTATTATTTATTGCTACAGGTTCTACTTTGAATCATTGTCATTCAGCGATTAAGAACTTGTGTTTATTATTTTACTATCAAAAAGGTAAAATTCCCGAAAATATCAAGAATGTAAGACGGATTAACGAAGAAAATGAATTTCTTTTTTCTCTCTTTTTTTTTTTTTTTTTTTCTCTCGAAACCTTCGATCTTATATCTAATTAGACTATGATCTTCCATTTTGTGGATTATATAAATTACTATGTTCCCTCAAATTGTATCTTTTCAATATATCTTCAAAAGTCAAAGATTTTTAATTAATTTCTCTCACTGGTTTGAATCTAATATCTTTATTGTTACAAACTTATTAATCGCAAAATAGGATCTATTTTATTGGCAGTGCTTTGGTTCCTGTTATTTACAGGTTCTTCGACATTTGTTATCTAACCTTCTTAAATGTCTTGTTATTAATTTTTGCCTTCTGGTTTGCTAAATTTGTATCTCGTGATCGAAATGTTTCAAAAATGTTTCAATTTTCGTTACTTTTTGTGGTCGACTAATATTACTCGTTCTACGATACTTTCTAAATAAATAGTATCTATTTGAATATCAGTCTATGTAATATAAATGTAATATAAAACGCGGAATAGATCAATCTCATATATATGATGATTTCTATTATCTCTATTATTTCTATTATCTCTATCATCTCTATCATCTCTATTACTGCATTACCTCTGCACTTTTTTTTTAAAAAATCAGGTTGGATATCAGCAGTTATGTGCTTTGGACATCAGAAATAACGAATGCAGTTTTGCTTTAAGAGAAAAATGTTAACCAAGAAGCGTAGATATAGAAAAGATCGAAGAAAATAAAAATACCCTATCACGAAATATATTTCCTGAAAGTTGCCGCTACAGTATAAGGCTGCGGACGATATATCATTTAAGTAATCTTTACAGAGTTTCCAGCTATTTCTAGCATCTAAAATAGCGCTAGTAATATTAAGACAACCACATAACCAAATTCAACCTAAATTGCTTTACTTTAATTCTATATGTTTATAGAATAAAAAATAAGATTTTATCGAATTTAGTTGGTTGTTTTCATGATACCGTTAGTGCTATTTTAGATGCTAGAAATAGCTGGACACTTTACTCCTTTAGTTATTTTATAAGTTTGATGCACTCGAGTAAAAATAATCCATTCGCTAAATATTCCAGTATTTCTGGATCAAATCCATCTTTTTTTATTGCGCCTTGAATTCTTAATGCTGTAATGCTAAAGAATAAACGCTCGTCACTTGAGAAAAGTAATTATGCGTGAATTACATCAGATACTAAAAAATAAACGTGACTCAAAAAGACTCCAAAAGACTCAAAAGACCGATTTATTGACTGATTTGTTAGAAGTAAGGGTGTTTCAAATATTAATATCAGGTTAATGACGATAATTGACATCATAACTTATTATATATAATGATAAATAAAAAATGCATTAAATAAATGCAACGGTCTTTTTCTTCCTTTTTTGTTTTTTCTCTGTGTGATAATATAAAAGTTGTAAAACAATAAAAAATATATACACTTTTAATATATACGAGGGGCCGAGTTTTAGTTTAAGGGTTTTATTTTACGATTAATTCCAAATCTAAACATTCTTGGTTACTTCAAATCCATCAAAATAACATTAAAAAAAAATCAGGGTTCAAGATCGTCGCAAACATTATAATAAATTCTTTGACATGGGTATCATGATAATTACGTAAGAATTTAACATTAACCATATCGGTATTATTTAAGTAATATAAATGACTCGAATACCTTGCTCACAACAAATCCAGTCTTTTTCGCGACCAAAAAAAACGACACAACTGTTTAAATGTTTCCAAATATTGTTAAAATACTGTCCATACCCATACAATAACTATCACGTGAAAAAGACAATGGCGTAATATACGTAACACAAATTCAATCAAAATATAATGTTATTGGTTTAAAAAGTTCCGAGAAAATGTTGCATCTCGACTATCCTTTGTTAATTTCTTTCGTGTTACGTGACCAATGCGTGGTTACCGAGTTTCTTTAGAGCGATTACAGATCTCACTTTAATTGACAACTACAATATAGAAAAATGGTTTCATATGAACCAAAGAATGGTCGCCAAGAGGGCTCATATATAGGGACACCAGCATGCTTTGATAGTTATGCTGCATATAGGGCTCCTCCCACAACGAAGCCTAGAAGTCCGTCTCAAATTTCTGATCGAGTCATGTTTAGTCGGTATCCGCAGAATTTATCACAATTCTCTTACAATACTCATAATAACCATTCTATTTACAAAAGATCAATGACAAATAATAGTGTGTTTCCTTATTTTCTTTTTGTGCATTTTTACAATTTCGTAAATTTTCGTGATTTTTCTTCTAGTTTCTAGTTATATTCATTATAATAATATACTTTGAGACCTTATATAGACGTATGCATATCCAGAAAAATTCACAAAATATTATTCTCAACTTTTTTTTAAATTAGGTACTACTTCTGATCATATTTATTCCGATCCCGAAAACGTTCGTGAAGGCTCTAGATCAAAAAATTATCGCAATGTCCGCTCATTCACTATCCCCGATCCGTCAATACAATCATCTGATTCGGGAATATCAAGTGCTCCTTCATCACCTTCTAAAGTAGTAAAACAACAATTTTCTGTTGTTAATCCTGCTTTACTATCAAAGGTTTCAGATTCATTTCGAGCCCGGATTACTCTTTCAAATAGAATGAAGAATAATCTTGAATATAAAGATTGCTTTGATGGAAGAGAGGCTGTGGTATTGTTTCATTGCTGTATATAAATTTTGTTAGAATTTTAGATATGAGTTTCATTATTTTTTTTTTCTATTATATTATTATCCTAAATTTATTATTCTAATTTCTATTTTAAAGGATAAGATCGCCTTTATAATAAAGACTACTGATAGGAATTTAGCTTTATTACTTGGTCGTGCTTTAGACTTTCAAAAATTTTTTCACGATGTAACTTATGAACATCGACTTCGTGATTCTCAGAATGAATTATATCAACTTAAAAAAATGCCTTCAATTTTATCATCAAGTGATAATTATGAAGATTCTGAAGAGAATGACTTACCAACTGGGGTATTTACATTATTAACCGATTGTTACTCTCCTACGTGTTCAAGAGATAATTTATGCTACAGCATTGCTTGTCCTAGAAGATTGGAACAGGCAAGTATTTATATAATTTTCACTTGGATCTAACTGTAATTTGATAATTTTGAAAATTTTAATAATATTAATATAGCATGCAAGAAAACATAGGATGCCAAATCAAGATCTTAACCGTTCATCAAGTCGCGGTTCTATGTCTGATAGAAGAAAGGTAATTATGATTTTTCAAAAATTTATCCCTACTTCTATTATTATTAAATTTTTCTTAAAAAATTTTTACAAAGGATCAACCATTATGGGCCCTTACCGTTCCTCCTGAAATTGCTAATTCCGTTTCAGAAACGGAAAAGAAACGCCAAGAAGCTATAAATGAATTAATTTATACTGAAAAGGATTTTGTTAATGATTTAGTGTATCTAAGAGATGTATGTTATATATGCATATAATTTGGATTTTATATTATTTTTTGTTTCTATATTAACTCTATCTATAATGATCTTTAGTGTTGGATGTTACCTCTTTTATCTCAAAATATAATTATTGAATTTCGGCGTGAGAAATTTGTATTTGATGTTTTTTATAACATTTTGGATATTCATTCTATTAATTCTAAACTCGGGGATGCACTCCAAAAACGGCAAATTTCATATGCAATTGTTGAGCAAATCGGAGATATCCTTTTAGAATATGTTCCAAAGTTTAGTCCTTTTATAGAATATGGTGCACATCAATTATGGGGGAAATATTATTTTGAAAATGAAAAGAATAATAATCCAGCATTCGCAAAATTTGTTGAGGTAATAATAATGAATTACCTACATCCCTTATTTAATTAAATACTAAAAAAATATTTTACATGAATATTTTTATTTCAGGATACTGAACGTCTTCCAGAATCAAGAAAATTGGAGCTTAATGGTTATCTAACAAAGCCTACAACTCGCCTTGGTCGATATCCATTACTCCTTGAAGCTATTCTTAAACAAACGCCCAATGGTCATCCAGATAAAACTAGTTTACCAGTGGTAATAAGCCTTATTAAGGAATTTTTATCAAAGGTTAATACAGAATCTGGAAAATCAGAAAATCGGTTTAATCTACAACAATTAAATGATCAATTAATTTCTAATGGAAGCGAAAATATTGTATGTAATCCTTTAAATATTTTATACATGTTTTTGTTCTTTAATTGTATCCAGAGCTAAATGTAACTTTTTAGGATTTGAAATTGACAGAGGAAGGACGTCAGCTTATCTTCAAGGGTTCATTAAAAAAATCTAATGAGTCATCTGATATACAAGTATTTCTATTTGACCATGCTTTATTAATGGTGAAAATTAAAATTGTGAATAAAGTTGAACAATATAAAATTTACCGCAGGGTAAAAATCTTTTTAATTGAATAAAATTTGGTTTGATCATGCACACTTTTTTTTTAACTTGACAATATTCTTTTTTTTTATAGCCAATTCCTATTGAATTATTGAGAGTCTCAACAGAAGAGAGTTATCCTGAATGCAGTCGTTATAGTCCGAAGCGGACACATTCGCTCTTGCCGGGAAAGTCACCGACAACTAACCGTGGAGGTAGTAACCATAGATATCCAATAGCTTTTAGTTATCTTGGAAAAAAGGGTTTTACAGAAAATTTATACGCATTGACGTTGGTTAGTCGTAGAAGGTGGATCGAGCTTATAACAAAACAAAGAGAGATTATTGATAAAAATAAATCGTTTGAGAAAACTATTTTGATAGAAAAAGGTCAATTTTCCGATTAATTGTGCTATCAATAAATAAATAAATAAAATAAAATAAATAAATAAAAATAAAATAAATAAATAAATAAATAAATAAAAATAAATAAATGAGCAAAAATAGCATTACTATAAGAAATTGATTGATTTGATTGATTTTATCTAACATTAAAAAAAATTCATCTCAACCATTTTCATATAGATAACTAGGAAACCGAGGAGCGTAAATAAATTAATAGATAATAAATCAGTACTCATAACAAAAAAATTTTAAAAGTGATCCGGCAAACCAGCTTTTAATTTTAAAAATATTTAAAAATTTTTTTTTACAGCTATTTTCATAATTCCTGGAACACCTGATAAAAAATTGGCCGAATGATTTTTCAGCCGATTCGATTAAGTTTGCGATTTCGACATAATAGATTCAATAAAATTCATATACAAGTTACTCTCGTTATAGTGAACTCTCAATATAGTGAAGACTAATTAAAATTTCAATATAGTGAAGTTGGACCCAAAGCCAGTCTATATAAAATTCTCTCGATATAGTGAATTTACTAATAAACTCTTGATATAGTGAATTTTTTAATTTTTATTAATGGAACCGACCACTTCACTATTTGACTTGTATATACGTAATTAAGATCAGGTACTAATATAAATATTATGAACATTTTATCTCTGGTAGAATACAGAAATATGATATTTTCAAAGCATAAATATTTAAAAAAAATTTTAGAGGCCCATCATTTCGAAAAATTACCAAACACTTAGATTTAGCATATCTTTTATAAGTCGGGTTCTTAAGCACTTTAAAAAATATGGATGTTATGACAATTTGAAGGGCTACGAACCAACTTGTATACAAATAAAGGTAATATTTATGATCTCCTTTTAACATGTACTTCGTGCAATATGTTTATTATAAAAGTCTAATTAATATATAGAGTATTTTTTATATTTCTTGTGCACCCCTCGGAGCAATTTTTATAGCCAAAATTCTCGTGATCTAATAATCGGATCTACGTAATTTTGGTACCATTCGAATCAGCTTGCCAAAACGATTCGAATGGTACCAAAATTATGCAGATCCGATTATTAGATCACGAGAATTTTGACTATAAAAATTGCTCCAAGGGGTGCTTAATTTCGGAAGTATACGGTAATTCTGTAATGTTGACATTATTATTACAATGGTCTGTAGAACAGTCATTATGAAACATTACAAACTTAATTGAATCGGCTGAAAAATCATTCGGCCAATTTTTATCAAGTGTTCCAGAAATTATGAAATAGCTGTAAAATTTGTAAATTGTATGGCCTTTTTATAATTTATTTTATAACTTTCTTAGTATTTTTTAATTTAATTATATATAATTATTTTTAAATACTTTAATATATTTAATTTATCATAACATAATCTAATTCTGTGTTTAGTAAAAATAAAGCTAAAAAATCTTTACACATATACAAGTTTAAATACTATTTAAGTATTTTGCAATACTATACCACTACTATACCCAAATTTGACAATCATTTGCATGTTAGATGAATCTCTATTATCAGAATTTACTTCTGGCTTTACTCTACCCAGTTTATTCGAAAAAAAAAAACTAAAATCCCAAAGAATAATAATACTGATCTATTAACAAAAGCTTCAATAACAACAACACCAACCAAAGACTATAATACTGAGATGGCAAAATTATACCTATAAAGGTTTCAATAACAACAATAATTAAAAATAGCTTACTTATTGTTCTAACACAGCTAATCTAAAAATAAAAGGAATTAATTTTAAAAAAAAAGCCTCTAACAAATAAAAAAACTATTTAAATAAAAGCTTCCATAATAACAATAAAATTAAAAAGCAAAATCATATAGCACTAAAGCAATCTACCTAGTATTCTAACAAAGCTAAGTTTATATAAAAAAAGAAACAAAAGACAATGAAAAAAATTACTATACTTATCTCAGTTTCAATTTCTATAATTCAATATTTTAATAATACAATTTAAGAGGTATGTTTAGATAAATGCTTTAAATGCCAAATTAGAGAGATTGCTAAAGCCTTGTATTATGTAATTTTGAAGTTTTAATTATAATTAATATTAGTATAAAAATAAATATATAGATAAAATTGTCTCTTAATTATTTTTTATTAATACACCAAGACAGATTTAGATTATTATTTTTTATATTTTTAATTTTTTAGCTTTTTTAGGCTCTGTATAAACAAATTATATATTTTTATTAGTTGATTTATATATAAGTAAAAGCTTTAACAAACTTTCAATTTTTTTTTTTTTTTAATTATAAGGGTGTAGCATCTGCACTTAGACTTTATTAATACTTAAATATACAAACTATTTATCCATAGCTAAAACCCACCAGAGCCAATCATATTCCCACTACACAGCTGACCTGGATTTGTACATCCTTTCCCAACTGCCAATTAGTATTCACATGTCCGCCACATTACCCATATTACAACTTCCAAATCGATGTGTGTAGCTCTAAGTAGGTGCTTGATGCTTCCGGTTTGGTGTGCCTAACAGGGAATTACTCTCTTAGTTTCTACTAGTATACTTCCAGAAGTTCATATCTCAAGCCATGCAGCTGCCTGTACCCAATTGAGTAAGTAAACAAACCTTCAAATTAAAAAGATTATTATACAATTTATAAAGATTTTTTATACAGTTTATAATATTTTATTTGTAAGATTATAGTGGCTTATTTGTATTATGAAACATGACTTATTATTAATTAAACTTATAGCTTTTATTTTGAACTTTAATAAAGTAATAAAATTCAAGCAGATTTACAAATCTTTAAATTATGATTTATATATTATAGTACTAGATAAATTATAATATAAATATTTAATAAATTCACTTGAATCTCACTACTTTACATAAAAGCTATAAGTTTAATTAATAATAAGTCTCTATACAACATTATATAATTTTTACAGTTTTGTATAGACAAAAAAGTGCTATTATAATTGTTTTCTTTGTAGTTTTTTTTTTTTCTTTTCTCTGTTTTTTTTATTTTTTTTATTTTTTTTTGTTTTTATTTAGTTTATTTTTATTTTTATTTTTTTTTTTATATTAAATTTAGCAGTCTTGTCTTCATTTTATTAGGCTTTGTAATAATTTTCTAAACTATTAAAATTTTCTACAGAATTATACTCTATAGTACTTAAATTACAAGTAGAGACTCACCTGGTTGCTCACTGAGTATCTATGTGTGACCTGCTATAGTAAAATTTGCTTCTGTATTATCTTATCCTGCAATTGGCTTCAATAATACGTCACTAGCTAGATCTTACTGCCTATCAAGACTACATATTAGTTTTCCACCAATCTGTCTATTGTCCTTCTTTAATCTACCTTAAAATTTCTTTTTTAGTTATCTCTAAAATTAAACTTCATCTTTTATTGTCTCTTTTATTTTTATCTTTTTTCATTTTTCTTAATACGTTTATCTGATAGTTTCTTCTTCTTTTTTTCCTTTCTTGCTTTTTCATATGATTTTTTTTTATCTTTTGGTGTGATTCTATTTTCTTTCTCCCATTCTTGCACTAATTTGCATCTTGCAACTCATATTCTCTCATATACTTCCTTTATCCAATTCTTCCAAGAAGGCCCTTTGCTTGATTATTTGAGTTGAAAAGAGGTCTCAACTCATTGAAGTCTTCTTTTGTGATTAGGCCTCTAATCCATCTTTCTCTTCTATGTGATTCTTCAGTTTGGGATTCCTTTTCTAACATTGTTAAGACTTTTTCTTTCGATTTTCTACCTTTAATTCAAGCAGGGTTGCTTCTACTACTTGTTTTTATTTAGTTTAGACTTTTCTCTTTTTAGTATTCTTTTTTATTTTTTAAAATTTCTGTTGTTATTTTTTTACTTAGAAGACTAGAAGTAAAAGGTTAGAGGAAAAAAACAATCATGATAGGCTAGTAAACCATGTCAGTGATCTAAAACAAATCTTTTTAAAATAGAATAAACCAAACTGGTAAAACTAAAATCTTCTTTGGCAGGTTATAGATACTTTATAGTAACTAGGTAAATCATATTTTAATAATAAGTAATTAATTTAATAATGCAAAAATTTTGTTCTTTAGAATATCAATGAAATATTAAAATTATGACATGATTATCAAAAAAAATTAAAATAAGTCAATGTTTCATAATGCAAATAAGCTACAATAATTGCAAAAAAAGAGTATTTTTTTATTGCAGTTTTGTGCAAATTTGCAAAAAAAATTAAATAATAAATCAAATAAAAATTTGCATAAAACTTCAAATATTATAAATACTAAAATTAGATACAATTTAGTACAAAACTTCAAATTTTAAAAAATATTGCAGATTTTTTACAACAATTCTTCAAAATACAGGCTTTTGCAAATTTGCACTTATTTAATTTTCCTGATAAACCAAATTTAAAAAAAAAAAAAAAAGTTAGTTCAAAAAGAAAAATAAAAAGAATTAAAAACATGAAGAACATCTAATCTAAATTTAGAAATCTTGATAGGATTAAAATTAAAAAGACAATCAAATAACCATTATGTTTTTCAAAATAGTCTTGTAATCATGTATTATGCATACAAACAGATAAAAAATTCCAAATTACAATATTGATATATTTGGTTATAAAAACTATGTTGATGCATTAAAAAAGGTAATTTTCACGGTTAAACTGCATCAAAAATGTAACTTTTGTATTACATAGTGCATAAAAATTGACTATGCTCCAGACAATAATAATAATTTAGTAATTGGAATGGACTTTGGTGTATATATTGTTGAAATTGGTCAGACTCAAAATCCTACTTTAGTATTACAAATAGAAAAGGTTTCTCAAATTGAAATCCTGAATAAAACATTGGTTATTATTAGTATAGCTAGTAAATATAAAATTAAATGATTAAACTTTATTATTTATCACATTGTTAATATATAGTTAATATGTATATTTATATATACAGTCATACCTCTATATAATTACCCTTTTTATAATCACATCATATAAAAACCTCTCTTTATCACATTTTGTACTCAAGGACAAATCACTATTAAACTTATAAAAAACTACCTCCA
>CAJVPY010002244.1:0-16705 GCA_910591965.1 Dentiscutata erythropus | reverse complement strand
GACCAAGATATTATTAATATTTGTCGAGAATGCATGAAGAATTATGATAAACGAAATCCAAGTAAAAAATTTTATATTTATATTTGTCTATGTATTTTTCGTCTTCGACAAGAAACAAAAAATAATTAGAAATAAATAAACCGAAAATGTATCTTGCCAAAGAATAGGAATCGAAATTTAGTTTTTTTTAAAAACGAATTTTTCATCGACAAGAAACGAAAAATAATTAGAAATAAATAAATGCCTTCGTTTTGAACGAAAACGGATCTTGCCAAAGAATAGGAATTGAAGTTTTATACAATTTTTTAAAACCAAATTTTCGTCGAAAAATAATTAGAAATGAATAAAGGTTTCATTTGAATGAAAATAGATAATAGGAATTGAAATTTTACAAAAATGAATTTTCGTTGCAAAATAATTAGAAATGAATAAAGTCTTTGTTTGAATGAAAACGGATCTTGCCAAAGAATAGGAATTGAAAACTTACACAGTTTTTTAAAAACAAATTTTCGTCAAAAAATAATTAGATCTTGCCAAAGAATAGGAATTGAAAACTTACATAGTTTTTTAAAAACAAATTTTCGTCAAAAAATAATTAGATCTTGCCAAAGAATAGGAATTGAAATTTAAACCCGAATTTTCGTCGAAAAATAATTAGAAATGAATAAAGGCTTCGTTTAAACAAAAATAGATCATGCCAAAGGATAGGATTGAAATTTTACGACTTACAAGTGCAACAAGTGTGCATGTCAACATTTAGTCTTATTGTAATATATATTAATCACCTGATCTTATTAAATTACGTATTTGATATATCTGTTACTGAGTCTTATTATTATTATTCCCGAAACATATAACTTAACCGGATCGGCCGAAAATCATTCGGCAAATTTTACAGGTGTCCCGGGAATTATAATAATAGCTGTAAGAATTTGTTATACGAGTGGGTTATTCCAGAGTAGAAATTTTATACGGGCTTAATCTCTACTTAAGGGCACCCCTAAGTCTATTTTACCTTATGATATGGGTTTTTTTACGGGTGAAATGAAAATTTTCTGCTGGACATTTTTTGCTTCATTAATAAAATTTTTGGTTTGATGCTAGATGTAAAAAAAATTCGAAATCACGTTTTTGATGCGACAATATAAGTTTATTAATGAATTAATCAAAATCATAACTGTTTATGTAACTTGTATCATTTTAACTAAACATAAATTATGTAATCTATGTAAGTTTTTTTTAAAAAAAAATTAAAATGGCTCCGAACAACTTCTTATTGGTTACAATTATAAATATGATAATGGTGTTGAGAAAGACGAAAAGAAGGCTTTTGAATATTATATGCGACAGTTGAGTTAGGAAATTCAGATGCGATGTGTTATGTTAGTAATTACCCAACTAAAATTATCAGCTTATATACGTACGTACGTATCAGAACAGATGCTTACTTAAAAAGAAACCATTGCAGTACGTAATTGTAGCTAGAAAGACTTTTTTTTTAATACCATACTTGTATATTTAAAACTAACCGTTTTTAACTTATTTAAAAATGGCAGTAAAATTCTTTGAAAAACTTTCAATTAATTACCTTGAAAACGTTCAAGGCACACTCGGCAATTTTAAGACACAGATCTTTATATTTTCATAATGAGTTGGGAAATATTGGTAAAGATAAGAATAATATTAAAGCACTTGATTTAAACAATATTACTATCCAACAATTTGAAATTATTATCAAGTAAGTTATTTTGTATTATTCTATTAAGCTGAAAGAAAAATTTAATTTGATATTCTTAAAACTTATACATAGATATATCTACGGATGAATAGTCTTACTTGAAAACTATGATGAATCATTTATTTTTGAGCTTATGCTTATTGCTCATGAATTTCTTTTTGATGAATTGGCAAAATACCTTTATTGAATCGTAAGCTCATTGGCTCATTTACATTTTACTAACGTTTACAAAAAGGTTTCCAGAATGTAAAACTTCAAGAATTACATAAATGTGCAATGATATTTTGGTAATGTATCCTGATAAGGTTTTTGATTCGGAAAATTTCGCCTCGTTTCAAGAAAATGCGCTAGTATCACTTATTAGTCGAGACGATTTACAAATGGAAGAAGTAAAATTTGGAACCGTGTTTTCGAATGGGGAATTGCTCAAAATCCTGGTCTACCATCCAATCTTGAAGACTGGTCCCATGAGAATTTTCTAACTTTAAATATTACTTCACGAAACTGCTTACCTCTTATTCGTTATTTTCAAATGTTTGAAGTAGACATAATTGATAATGTACAACCATATCAACAAATTTTAGAAAAAAATCTTTGGAATGATATAATGAAAAAACTTGTAAGTCCAAGTCGTTCAGTGCCATCAATAATTCTTCCATCTCGCATAATTTCAACACCAACGTTGCCGACCAGAAAAACATAACCATTTTCATTAGTTATTAGTGAGGTACATGCAGCTTAATGGAATGATAGAGAAGATAATGCATATTCAATAACAAACAATCAATATAAATTTAAATTATTTATTCGTGGAACTAGAGATGGCTTTACTAAAGATTCATTTTGGAATTTATGTGATAAGCGAACACATCTTGTTGTAGTTGTGAAGGTTAAAGGTACTGATAAAATTTTCTGTGGGTATAATCCTATCGGTTGGGATAGATCAGTTAATGGTGAAAGCATTAAGGAATGCAAAGATAGTTTTATTTTTTTATTGAAAAATGGTATTGTTCAAAATTCTATTTTAAGCCGTGTTACGAATCCAAAGAAAGCAATTATCTTGCTCGAAATTCGGATTATGAAAAACAAATTTGAAATGAATCTGCGTATGAAGGTAATAAATCATATTTTTCAGCAGAGGAATATGAAATATTTTAGATTAGTAGAAAAGTCTAAAGTTGTTTACTGATTAATTCATCGAATAAATATCATGATTGTAAATAAATAATCTATTTACTATTGGTTTCAGACTAAGGGTGTTCTCAAGCATCAACCTTAGATGCGATTCCATGTAGTGATCAAATAGTGCACAAGTAATATAACGTAATTTTAGCTATTGTCATATGCTCAACCATTATTTAACTGTGATTTTCTAATAATTGTAGTGGCGCTCAATTACAACGATAGAGATAGATCAAAATAAAGATCTCAACCACTGCTTGAAATGATTCTAAATAATTTATTGAAAATTTTACAAAAAATGTGTGTCGATAATGAAAATCCATAATAAAAAAAGTATGAATATACTTGAGCAATACTTTATTCACTTTAATATTTATAAGGTTTTGATAGGTCAACGCGAAAAAAAAATTAGTACAGGCAAAAGTTTTTTAACTGAATGGTAAACACACTATTCACTTTTTGCTATTTAAAATTTTCTTACACGTAATAATAAACACCTTATTTATCAATTAAAAATGCTTTCCGTTAATTAATATTTAATTCCCGACATATTCTCGACATATTTTGACCCAATTAAAAATACTTTCCGTTAATTAATATTTAATTCCCGACATATTCTCGACATATTTTGACCCATTAATTGAGGCGCTTGAGAAAATCATATTGGTGTTTTGAAATTTTGAAATCAAAAAATGAAATGGATATATTTGTGAAATTAGTTAATGACAAATCGCTTATTTAGAAATAAACACGTCATCTAATTTATCAAAATCAAAATTCCGCATTTTAATTCTGAAACTTCATAGTCATATTTTTAAATACTTTTGCAAGCTTTATCATAGCATTATTCCATTTATAAGCAACATTTATTCATGAGAAAAATTTGAGTTACAATGGACTTAATCTCCTTAATTAAGATTTTATTAATAGAAAAATTACAGCAATAGGTCCTTATGCTTTATAATTCTTTACGAAATTAAAGTTGTCATATAGGGAAATCACATTATGTAACATTGTAAACATATGTCCCATAATGTGTTTTTCAAGGCAAAGACCCAAATTATTGAATTTATTATTTGCATCAAAATGTATAATTTATATTATCTTGAAAGGTAATTAAAAATATACAAATAAATAGTATATTAGAGCAGCAATATTTATTAGCTGATTAAAACCCTTTCTTATGCAATTATTTGTTGTCTTGATTTTATTTCTATAAATTAAAAAAGTAGGGATAAAAGCTTAGCCGTAACAGTTCTACAGCATCTCTAGTTCTTACGAACAGTAATTCACATGATATAACACTAAAATCCACCAACCCAAGCACTAATCCTAAATATCTACACTGTCTATACTGTCATATATTATCCGTAGCCTTCACCTAAACTTACTACGAAAATACAGCATATTATTTAGAATAATATAGGCTCTAAAAATTTACTACAATAAATAATTTTAGTCGTATAATTAAAAAACTATTATTAGTAGCATAGATATAAAAAAAAAAAACAATTTATGAACCTTTCCTGATTGGATTCTAAAAAATACACTACTATCGAAATTTAAAGCCGTGGACCCTATTATATGATCATTCGTAACATAAAATTCAAAATAATAATAATAATAAATAAATAGGAAATAAATTACATGAAATTAGCTTTCGGTCATTTAGTAAAGGTTTACAACCACTTTAAGGCACGTAATTCAAGGAGAGCTAATAATTAATTTATCAAAATATTCATAATTTTATTTTTAAAAATTCTTTTGCTAAATTAATTATTAACTCTCTTCAAATTACGTGTTTTGAATAATGCCTATAGGCGTTATTTCGCTTAGATACGATAATGATACGATACTGTGTTATTTTAAGGATCGATATTTAGATAATTCGAAATTGACGTTATAGATTAATCATGGGTCATCCTATCAGGAGCAAAACAACGATCCATCATTTGCAATTTTTTTATTTTCTATACAAAATTTTAAGATCATTAAAAATTTTTTTTGAGAACATAAAATTAGGGGTTTCAGACCTAAGGTTCAGGTTTCTGATTTCGAATAAAATTAGCGACGTATTAATTTTGTAATCAGCGATCTGTAAATCCTATTTATTTTTATTTGCAAGCTTATTATAAAATATACATCATCAAAAAAGTATATTTTATCTCCGGATAACATTTTTCATTTTCTGATTTCGAAATTTCAAACCAAAAATAGGACTTTTCAAACTCTCACTTATTTTCAAAATAAGCTAACTCTAAAACCCCAATCAGAATTAAGGTTCAGGTTTCTGATTTCGAATTAAATCAGTGATGTATTTATTTCGAAATCAGTGCTCATAAATCTTATTTATTTTGATTTATAAACTTATTTATAATACCAATTGAAATTAATACTTTTTTGTGATCGTTAATTTTCTTTCGAGACTTGCTTTCATATATTTAAAATGCCTTATATTTCTTACCGACAATTACATCTTAAAAAGATTTTAAAAGTATTAATAGAAGAATATTCTAATAATACCCATAAAATATAGATAATATTCTCAAAAAAGAAGTTGGTGAACTGTTTGAACTATTGTAAACAATTGAATTAGATCGATATCTTACTATTCGTGAAAAAACTATCAAGTTTTATGATTTCTCTTTTTTAGTAGTTTGTTTAAAAGTTTTTTTTGAAAGTATATTAAATATTAATGAATCGAAAATAATTATGCAATATTACTTAAGAAATTTAAAAAAAATTTTAAGCGATAATTTGTACGTAGTTCTTTATTAACTTATTACAATAGTATTATATGATAACAATATATCATCAAAAAACAAAGCTATTCATTTTATCTCCGGATAACTCTTTTTCTGATTTTTAAATTTCAAACCAAAAATACCCTACTTATTTTCGAAATATGTTAATTATGAATCACCCTATTATATTAACCTCATATTGGCTAATTCATTTCGTTATAAAAAATAATTACTTTATACTTTTATTAATCGTCATAGTCATCTGATAAAAAAAAAAAAAGTTAGTAAAATAAACACAATAAGCAATTCAAAATACATCTGGCCCATCCAGATGCTAACTTTTTCAAGAAACAATCTCCACAAGCGTTTTTGTTCATAACGGAACTACGAACCATTTTTGCTCGTAGTATTATAAGGGAAGTCCGCATTAACTGATTCCCCCTTACAGAATCAGTAGGCCTTGTTGCAAGGAGCAGCGTATCCAAAAACTCCCTTCCACCTTTGGCGTCCTTATAATAACCCGAAGGCATCATGCTCTTGAAGAAGCAGCAAAGCCAGTCAGAAATCCAGGAAAATTGTAAATTACTTACTTTTTTCTTTTAGATATAATCTTCAATTTTTATTTTCTAAATTGGTATTTTTTTTTTTTCTTTATTATCGTTGTCGTCTAATATGTCATTTTTTTGATTTTTTTGTTATCATCGATTTTTTTGGCTGTATTAGCCATTAGTTTTGTTTTATCTTTGATTTCTTTCAACGTTTGATTTCCTTATTTTTATCCAGAGATATTTGCTTATCTGTTATTAGAATAAAAAATAACTTGTTTATTATATATACGAAGTAAAATTTAAAACATACAAAACATTTCTATATTACGTTTCTTATATAATTTTTATAAAAGAAGAATGAAATGAAAAGTACTTTACAAAAGCTTTTCGTTTGCTTTTCGTGTGAATATTTGGTCAAAATTAAACAATACAACAATAGGGGAGGGGAGGGGCTGAGATGATCAAAACATGTTCATCACGTTTAAATTTTGGTGTAACAATAACAATGACAATCTATTACCTGCTTGATCGACATTTGCTAGTCAATTCTAATTTTAGATCATGTCTACTCTATATGAGTGATGGGATGTGAAAACCTGAAAACCTAAAAATAGTTATTATGAATTTAATAATAATATATTTTTAGGTTTTCAGGTTTTCACATCCCGTCACTCATATGATGGTATAGCTAACTCAATTTTGTAAAAAATCCCCATATGTTGATCAAAACGTGATAGCTAACCAATCAAATCAATAATTAATACACAAAATATCGTGTAATATTACCATACTTGTTAATATTTTTATTTTTTACAGGGTCTATAGTAAAATTATAAGCTGGCCATTTTTTATTTAATGAACGGCTATGGTTTCCATTAGTAAATTTTTGTGATCTTGGGCCAATTCCGACCCGGAATTTCGGTGATCAAGTTCTTGTTAATTATTAATTATTAATTATTCATGCAACTTGTAAACTGTAAATGCAAAAAAAATTTGCTCCCCAACTAGCCGGTAAACAAATAAAATAATAATAGTTAATAGTCACGAGCTGACTTAAATTAATAAATACCCAAAAATATTATGAATAGTTTTTTTAGATCAATGAATATTTTTTATAATTACCGATTGAAATTAAATGTAAATGCTCATAATTAACTTATTTTAAGCATTTAAAATTAATAAAATGTTTCTAACACTGTAAAGTAAATGAAATTATATAGTAAATATTTATAATCGTAATGAACCTTTTGGTGCAATCTCCATGATTGTTTTTTGAAACTCCAAAGCAGTTCAAGAATGAAGGATTCTCGTAACCAATTTCACAGTAATCCATCAATTTTTGAATAAATTCTTGCTCATTTTTGCTTGAACCACGAATCACTTTAAGTGCGACATCTCTCATTAAGCCATTAAGTCTTTCGTACCAAGTTGCCCAATATACAGTTGCAAATCCTCCTTTTCCTCATTCCGCGATAACTTTGAACTCATTATAATCAATCCATGATAATTTAACTTTTCATCATCTAATATTCTCTTAAGTTCAGGATTGAAATAATCTGGTGATTTGTTGGTTTTCAAAAGACTTTTATATTTTCTGTACCAATAATTTGCACTTTGAATATCTCTCTTTGTACCGATACCATTTCAATAATATAGAGCAATACTATACATAGCTGATTTAACACCCATGTTAGCAGATTTTTTAAGACACTCAAATGCTTTATTATAATCTTGATCAACCCCCTTCCATTTCCATAACAATGACCAACCATACCTATTCCAAAAGCATTATCCAAATCAGCCGATCTCTTACAATATTCAAATGATTTCTGGTAATTTGGTTCTACTCCAATACCATAATTATAACAATTATTAACATTGCACATCGCATCCGAGCTTCCCAACTCACTTGTATTCATATAATATTCAAAAGCCTTCTTTTCGTCCTTCTCAACACCAATACCAAGTTGAAAGGTAAAGTGTAAAAAATTGCTTAAAGTTCATTTTTTTAAGGAAAGATAATCTTTAATCGTCTGGAGAACGTGCGTAGGTCATTTAATGTTTAGCCAAAGTGATACAAAAGTTGCATCAATAGTTACGTTTGTTTAATTCATTGGTTGACTTATATTGTATCAAAATCGTAATTTTGAAAATTTTACATGCCTGTCCGCATTAGTGAACTGACGAAACCACGTGATGTTAATTATTACGTGCTATTACTTAAAAAGATTGTTGATTATACTGTATATTGTACCATGTGACAATTAGCATCACTTGGTTTCGTCTAGTCCGCATGCATATTTGTATTTAATGGAACAAACTTAAAATTTTACTATGCAGTAATAAGTCGCAGTCAATAAATTAAGAGAATGTCCAGTTGATATTTTTACTATAGACTTTGATTGGCTAGTTTACTTAATACCGACTCAGTTCTGATGCATTCTAACCAGCGATACCGACTAAACGTTTTATCATCACTATGTTTTAGGCTTTGTCACATGATAAAATTGATATTAACATATACCGTAGCTAAATGTGATAAAATGAAAACGATATAACTGATGTATTTTATAGTTAAAAGATACATAAAATCACATAAAAGTATAGAATAATAATATTGAAAATGACACAAGCGCTATTAGCAATTGTTCAATTTCTCCAATTAAAAAGTTCGGCAAGGCCTCGAGAAGTATAGATATCTATTTTTGGTGATAAATAAAATAGAAATACTACTCTATTTGATGCAAATATCGCTCTAAGCCTCAGTAAAGAACACAAATCTCAATAATGACGTATTCGAAGGTGACAAGTCTTGTCAAAATACTCCCATTTCTGTTTTTACTTTAGCGAATTAAGTTACATTAAAATGGGTTCTAAAACAAAATTTAATATAGAATTCTTACTTTACCTTTAATAACACGGAATCGGATTATTAAAAATTTAAACAATAATCTCATTACGGCGCTTAACTCAAAATCTAAAAATTTTGATTTTCGATCGGGCTACAGTTTAGGGTGCATCATTATTTATAAACTCTATGCCTGATGAAATGCGTCAAGATGGTTTATCGATATAGTCAGAGGTTCAAAAAATTTTTCTGGTTTTAACGTTGATTAATTAATATATAATTTGGTAACATTTTGTGAACCAAATGCTTGGACAATTGTCTGCTTATTTCAGCAAATGAGCCGTAATGCCAGCATCAAGCAAAGATCGTGGAAATATTGACTTTGAAGTATTGGATATTATTGACAAGATCTTATGGATTTAGATCAATGATATTTAGTTTTAAAAAACTATACATAAATGTTAAAATGTTAATATTTGATTAAATTAAAAAAAGTCAATGCTTAAATAAAATTTTTAATTTCTTAATTCATTCTTTTATTACAAGTATATCTGTCTATTTTCTAACTTTCACGTATTAGTCTAAGCTTCAAAAATTTAAACAATATAAACCTATCACATGGATAGTTTATATTTTATTAAGCCTTATTATGTGTATAATTGATTTCACTAATATACGTATATCTAGCCCTAATATATTTACTAATTTTAATAATCAACTTTATGGCCGAACATTTGTTAGCCATGCTGAGAAGGATTGAATATATGAATAAATTCATGTAATCTTCAACATGCGAATGCATAAAACTTCGTCACCAGCAAGATGTATTCTTCGTAATTACCCACATTCCAAATTTTAAATTTAAATTTTAATCGGGTTTGTTTTTTGATTTAAAAAATCACTCTTAACTCTTATTTTTTATTTTTTATCAAGATTACTGAGCTAATTATATAAACAAATATCATTGATTAATGTTATATTATGCCTTCAAAATCTATAAAGAATAGCAAAATTGTTATAGAATTTTGATAGTAAATAACATTCGTATTTATTTTCACTTCGGTGCTTTTTGTAAGTTTTACCGCCTCTCGTATTGTTTTTATCATTTTTCATCAATTACGCTATTTTCGTATTTTGTCTTTTAAAAATTTTTGAAAAAGTCAAATCTATGCTTCAATTTTTGCCAACGTAAAACCTCTATGTTTCATTTAATGCACTGAAAGGGTCAAGTTTAGGGACAAACCTGAATCAAACCGAGTAAAATCAGATTATATTTTGACATCTATGAATTTGCATAATTTATTCAATTTGTCCCAAGTCGACGTAAAAGATTCATGTTCGGGTTTTTAACTTGAGTTACCCGAATTAACTCAACTGCTTAGGAGCATCAGTTTCACCTAATAACTGAAGAAATAATTTTAAAATACACTAATGTTTTTTTAGTATTGGTTTGTATGGTTGGTAAATGTTACGGGTGGATTTGGTTGTAAATTTTCAAAAAAAGTTGATATTTTAACATACTTTTAGTCTATTATTATATAAATATGTATCATAACCCTCCTATATTTATTTCGATACAATGTCAAAACAGCTTTGTTATTAAAAATTTTGCATTGCTAAGTTGATTAGTATATTGGTAATCCTCATTCATTTTAAATTCAAATATTATATTTTTATAAAATTAAACGTAAATAAAATGTTTGGCAGTGATTCAGCAAAAAAAAAAAAAACTTACTCTAAGAAGAACACCAAAACAAAAATGATTAGAATAATCTAAAATTTATAGATTTAACTAGAATAAAATGATTGTCTCTGTAATATAGTGGGATTAGAGATTGTAGAAATTTTTGATAACTAAGAAAACAACTGCTATAGTTATATCTTTCTGAATGTAATTTACATAAACACATATTTTATATAATTTAATTCTTAATGTAATTTACATAAACTTATATTTTATATAATTTAATTTAAATCTAAATTGGAGAATTTACTCAAGATTTCATCGGCTTACTAATATATTCGGAAAATTTATTCATATCATATAGCTTGCTCATATATATCTCTTGTGAATGTATTTGTTGATTCGATTCTGGTTTAATTTTATTGGCTTCTAAAATTTGTTTTTTGATTTCTTTATCATCATCCTTATTCATTTCATCTAACCAACGTGTGATTATTTCAATAATTTTTCTGTTGCAATAGGTCGTTCATCAACTTCTTTATCCATACATTTCATAGCTAATTTAATATAACAATCTGGTCCTAAACATTTAGGTCTTGATCCATCAATAATTTTTAATACAAGGTCTCCATTAAGCGGAATTCCATCAAATACTCTTTGTCCCGTCGAAATCTCTGTCGCGATACTGTAAATATCTGATGCTTTAGTGTACAGTTGGCCCTCCAAAGACTCAGGTGCAATGTACGGCTAAATTACATAAATTTTTCCTTCTTTTTCTTTTTTAGAAAGTCCAAGATCAGTAATATATGCTTCATGCAGATTATCTCCTTGCAAAATGTTTCCACTGTGTAAATCTCTGTGAACAAGTTCCTGCAAATGAATTGACTCGAGATCAAAAGCTATTCCGCACAAAATATTTAATTTATCTTTCCATCTAATTGTGATACTTGCACAAGATTTTGTCGTAACGATCCTTTTGGTGCAATCTCCATAACAATAATATAATCTCCATAATTATTTCTTGACACTCCAAAACAGTTCAAGACCGAAGGATTCTCGTAACCAATTTCACAGTAATTCTTCAATTCTTGGATAAATTCTTGTTCATTTTTGTTTGAATCTTGAATCACTTTAAGTGCGATATCTCTCGTTATGCCATTAAGTCCGTCAAACCAAGTTGCACTAAATACAGTTGCAAACGCTCCTTTTCCCTCTTCCCTGATATCTCTGAACTCATTATAATCAATCCAAGATAATTTAAATCTATGATCGTCTAATATTCTCTTAAGTTTAGGATTGATATTATTTATTAGTCTTTAAAAGACTTATATTTTCTGTACCAATAATTTGCACTCTGAATATCTCTCTTTGTACCGATACCGTTTCAATAATGTCGAGCAACATTAAGCATTGCTCCAGGAACACCCATATTAGCAGATTTTTTTTATAGTATTCAAATACTTTATTATAATCTTGATTAACCCCTCTTCCAGTTACCAACCGAATTTATTCCAAAAGCATTATCCAAATCAGCCAATTTCACACAATATTCAAATGACTTCTGGTAATTTCTTTCTACTCCAATTCCAAATTGATAACAAGTACTAACATTACACATCGCGTTCAAATTTCCTAACTCAGCTGCTCTTATATAATATTCAAAAGCTTTTCTTTCTTAACACCAATACCATATTTATAATTGTGACCAAGTGTACGAAATTGTTTAGAATTCTTTTTTTTTTAATGGAAAAAAATCACGCAATAAAAGTACAACCTTTAATTTTCTGAAGTAAGCGTAGGTTCATAGACAGAATTATTATTGCTCGTCATGTGCCCCTTCCTCGCACATGACAGTCAGGACCAACCTTTTATATCTACAGTTACGTCCTTGCCAACAATATATCTGTGCTAATAACGTAATACAATATGGGATAGGGTCGCGGAACAAGCCGCAGGAGGTCACGTGAGCAGACTTTTCGAGCATCGTACTTTAGGCTTTTTTTTTTTTTTTTTTAGGGCGTGGTGAGGGATCGCTGGACACAATGTCGAGCAGAAAATTCAAAGAACAAAGAAATCAATGCAGATCATCAGGTTACTCAAATACCATTTCGTCATGAACAAGTCAAGTGACTTGTTGTCACATGGAAAGTCCAGTGATTCGCAATAATGTCCCGCCTTGTGACTCTGTTTACAAGCGGATCATTATTATTGCTCGTCATGTGCCCCTTCCTCGCACATGACAGTCATGACCAACCTTTTATACCTACAGTCACGTCCTTGCCAACAATATATCTATGCTAATAACGTAATACAATATGGGATTGTTGACGAGGATCGCGATGTAAGGAAATGTAATCATACCTATATACAACTAACTTTAAATCAACCACCTCATGTGACATCCTGCCAAACATCTTACCTGCCTCAACCTATATGTGTACACAAATATACGTGTTCACATGCCTTATTTATACCTCTACATAAACATGTGTGTTTGTTCGTCGTTATTCTTTTTTTTTTTTTTTTTTTGTGGCCCACACAATTTCTATACCATATACCTATACCATTTCCCTTCAATTTAAAAGCAGTGTGGGGAGTACACACCTGCCTCCATCTATACACGAACATGCGGGTTTGTTTTTTCTTTCTTTTTTCTTTTTTTTTTTCATGGCTAACAATACATCTGTGCTATATACCTATATACCATTTCCCTTTAACTTGAGAGCAGTGTGGGGTTTACACACCTGCCTCAATCTACACGCACAAACATACGCATTCGTATGCCTTATTTATACTTCTACACGAACCTGTGTGTTCATTTTTTTCAGTCAATAATATCTCTGTTATATACCTAATACCATACCTTTATATCATTACCCTTTAACTTGAGAGCAGCGTGGCGTTTACACACCTGCCTCAATCTACACACACATGAACCTACGCGTTCGTAATATACTATTTATTTCTCTTTAATTGAAAGCAGTTTGGGGTGTACTCAATGCGTGTTTGTATGCCTTATTTAAACCTCTATACGAACATGCGTGTACATTCCCCCCCCAACAATACCTATATCTCTACTATATACCAATTCATTTCTCTTTAATTTGAAAGATGTGTGGGGTGTACACACCTGCCTCAATCTTCACACAAACATGTGCATTCACATGCCTTATTTAAACCTCTACATGAACATACACATTCATTTTTTTTTTTTTGCCCAACAATACCTATATCTATACTATATACCAATTCATTTCCCTATTATTTTAAAAGCAGTGTGAGCAGTGTGGGGTGTACACACCTGCCTCGATCTACGCACACAAACATTGCATCCGTATGCCTTATTTAAACCTCTATATGAACATGTGCGTTCGTTTTTTTTTTTTTGCCCAACAATATCTATATCTATACTATATACCAATTCATTTCTCTATTATTTTAAAAGCAGTGTGGGGTGTATACACCTGCCTCAATCTACACACACAAACATGTGTGTTTATATGTCTTATTTAACTTCTACATGAACATGCACATTCATTTTTTTTTTCTAACAATACCTATATCTATACTATTCAATTCATTTCTCTATTATTTTAAAAACAGTGTGGGGTGTACACACCTGCCTCAATCTACACACACAAACATGCACATTTGTATGCCTTGTTTAACCTCTACATGAACATGCATGTTCGTTTTTTTTTTTTTTTTTGCCTAACAATACCTATATACCAATTTATTTCTTTTTAATTTGAAAGCAGTGTGGGGTTGTATGCACCTGCCTCAATCCACTCACAAACATACATATTCGTATACCCCATTTATACCCCTACACGAACATGCATATTCAGTTCTTTTTTTTTTTTTTTTCTTACATCTATACTATATACCTATACCATTTCCTTTTAATTTTTAGCCTGTTCCTCTTTTTTTTTTTTTTTTTTTTTTTTTTTTTTTTTTTAGTTTGATGTTGATTTTCTTTTAAAAATAGGACCCCAATTTTCTATAATATCTCAGTGGAAGATATGGGTTTTCTGTAAGTGATATGCTAGTACTTTCTTTCTTTTAACCCCAGGTTATCCCTAATAGGTCTAAAGAAGTCAGAGTGATGTTTCACAAGGTGCATTGGTTGATTCTTCCTTTTTTTTTTTTTTTTCTAATCCCCACATAAGATCGTCTGCAACTGCAAAGCCTAAATCCTCTCGATTAAGATCGTTGCACTGTACTGCAGCCGCAAAGCTTAAATTCTTCCTAATATAAGACCTTAAACTGCTATTTACTGCCATGGAGTCTCACATAAGGTCTTTGTACTGTCACTGCTACTGCACGTCTAATCTTTCTTAATATAAGGTTTTACAGCAGCAAAGTATAATAATTCTTTTTTTTTTATTTTTTTTTTTATATGCTATTTGCAGCTGCAGAGTTTAATTTTCACACAAGATCGTGCAGCTACAAACCCAATATTTTTTTTACTATAAAATTGTTGCAACCACAAGATCTAGATTTCCCTAACATAATATCCTTGCACTGCTACTAGGCCAGCGGTGCCTAATTTTCACATAAGGTCTTTATATTGCTACTGCTATTCTAATATATATATATGTGTGTGTTTTTTTTTTACTAACACAAATTCCTTGTACTATTACTATAGCTGTGAAGTCTAATTTTTCATATTAGGTCCTTGCGCTACTGCAACTGCGAAGCCTAAATTCTCTTTACCATAAAATCATTGTATTTTTACTACCACCACGAAGCTTAAATTTTAGTCTTTGCTCTGCTACTATAGCAGGGAGCCTAATTTACTCTATAAGGACTGCTACTGCAGCCTCAGTGCCTAGTTTTCACGTAAAATCATTGCATTGTTATTTGCAACTGCGAAGTCTGAATTTCCCTACCATACAATCTCTGTATTGTTACTACAGTTGCTTAAATTTTCCACAGAGTCCTTGTATTTGCTACTGCCAGTCTAATTTCTTTTTTTCTTTTTTTTTCATTGCACCCTACTACAAAAATAGAAAGCCTAATTTTTACAAGACTCTTGCACTGCTATTTGCAATTACAGCCCAAATCTTTTTCTAACACAAGGTTTTTGCACTGCTACAACAGGTGCGAAGCCTAATATTTCATCCAAGGTCTTTCTTTTTTTTTTTTACTAACATAAATTTCTTGCATTAATTGTTAATACGACTGTAAAGCCTATGTATTTATGATTTTCTGCATACCACACATGAAGTCAGTGGTGTTCTTGCAAAGGTGCATTTGCTAATGCTTTTTCTTCCTTTATCTTTTGGTCTTTCTTCTTTTCTCTCTTTTTTTTTTCAACTGGTCACATAAAGCACAAAAAGGGGGTTAAAACAGATATATTTCCCTTTTTTTTTTTTTTTTTTTTGCAAAGCAACTCTACTAATGCCTTTCCCCTGATTTGGAGACTCAAAGAGCCATCATAGCATTCTTACAAGGTGCACCTTAAGATGCTTTCCCTTTTCTGATCCAAATTTTTTTCCATAAAAGGCTTCAGAAGTCAGCCTGTTTAAGCAGGTGCATCCGCTACAGTAATGGTTAGCGTTTTTGCAAGATGCATCTACACCAGCATGGTGCTTTACCAAGTGTATCTATTAACGTCTCTTGTTCAAAGTTATTTCTTCTATAGATTTCAAATATCATCGAATATGAAACGAAAGACTGGCTTGTTCATGCGACATAGCTGGACACAATGTTGAGCAGAAAATTCAAAGAACAAAGAAATCAATGCAGATCATCAGGTTACTCAAATACTATTTCATTATGAACAAGTCAAGTGACATGGAAAGTCCAGTGACTTGCAATAATGTCCCGCCTTGTAACTCTGTTCACAAGCGGATCAATTCGTCTGATTGGCTGATGTAGATCAATTGCCCGGGTAACTTATTTATACACTTTAAAGTACTTTTTGAGAAATGCAACGTTTCACTAATGTGAAAAAAA
>CAJVPY010002243.1:0-16708 GCA_910591965.1 Dentiscutata erythropus | reverse complement strand
ATTTAATAGAATTATTTATATTAGTAGTCTAAACGTTATCATTACACACAAATATTTTTAGTATATAGTTATAGATAATGTTTATTTAATTTATAACTCAGAGCTTTGTGTTTTGAAAGCTCTTAAAGATTATAAAAACAAAATTGTCTTTAGTTAAAATAAACTATTAACCTTATCTGTAGAAGGATAAAAGCTTAACTACTAAACTATAGAATCCAACCTGCAATTGAATCTATATAAAGTTTAAATTTTTATATTTTATATAAGTTTGTTTTAAAAAATTAGTATATTTATAAAAAATATATAATTATATAGTGAGTGACTATATAAAAGGTAAACTGTACTATATAATTGTAATGTATATTATACTGTATAAGAATTCAAGTATTAAATATTTTTTAAAAAATTTAATTAAAGATTTTTTAATAATAGCCTAATCAATTTCAATGCTTAAGACTATCTTTAAATTCTACTAGCCAGTAAAA
Organism: Dentiscutata erythropus; assembly: GCA_910591965.1. NCBI lineage: Eukaryota > Fungi > Glomeromycota > Glomeromycetes > Diversisporales > Gigasporaceae > Dentiscutata > Dentiscutata erythropus. The sequence goes on along the minus strand of CAJVPY010002243.1, from coordinate 16,223 downwards.
TTTGAAAATAACAAGCAGATATCGATATTATTAAAATAAATTTGATGTTTGAGAAAGTTTAAATAAAAAAAGGTAAAAAATATTAGTGTTTCTTGACTAAACAATTACAAGATATTATATATAAATGATAATATACTAGATGATTAGAATTTGAAAGGAAATTTTGAAATTGTGACTTTTTAAGTAGCAATTTTTAAAAATTGGAACTTTTTTTTTGCGTAATTGCTAATCACAGTAATTTAATTTCAATTATTGTTAAAAATTTGTCATCACAAAAAATCGTAATAAAATCGAATTTTAAAAGTCCGAATTTCTGAAAAACTGATAGAGGATAATGACAAATATATTCATAAATAACGAAATATTCCAAAATGTAGATATTTTTGTTTCTAAACGAAGAAACTATTCCAATACATAGATGATTTATTTTTGAATAGATTTTTATAGATAGTTTTAATTGATTTACTGCGCTCACATTATTAAGTAGTTTTAGTTAATAACTCGACCAAATAGTTAATAATATTAATTATTAATAATTTAAGTGGTCCCATCACTAGTCAGAAGTAAAGTTACACTTGGAATGTAGATTTTTATTTTAAAAAAATTTCATTTACCGTATAAGCGCCGCGAGATAACGCGCAGGGGTGTAACTTCGAATTTTGGCCTAAATTAAGCCTAATTTCGGACCATCATTCAAAATAACGCCCCTGCGCGTTATTTCGCACTTATACGGTAATTAGTATAATTACGATCTTAATTAAAACTTTCACAAATAATTGGTCTAACTTTTTTGAAATAGTTCTTATGAGGAGTTTTCAGTCAAAAAGAAATTAGAAAACAAATGCAATATTCAGGTGAATTCTTAAAAAAAAATTTTTTTCTTTATAATATTCAATTGATAACTGTATATCGACTAAGTTAACAGTAGTACCAGGTGCGTATGTACGTACAGTACGTACGATAACTGATAACAGATAGAGCAGCACCTATTATAGACTTTAAGTTATTTGATCAAATGTGCCACATATGTTGAATTTTATTATTTAATAATTTATAAGTTACACTATAAAATTTTTTTATTTTAAAATGTCAATTAAAAAGAACGTTAATTCATCAGAAGAAATTAATCAAATTACCAAAGATGTTAATCTACTGAATTTCAATGACTGTCAAAAATCAGCAGATATTTTCTTGCTTGGTTATTGTTACGAATATGGAATTGGATTTAAAAAAGATGAAAAGAAGGCATTTATTCATTATCAAAAATCTGCAGATATGAAAAGTCCTGACGGAATATATCACGTTGGAAATTGTTATTATTTAGGAATTGGAATCGAAACGGATAAACATAAAGCATTTACGTATTATTTGGAATCAGCTAAGGCAGGTAATTCCAAAGGAATTTTTAAAACTGCTATTTGTTATAAATACGGAATTGGTGTAAAAAAGAGTAAAGACAAATACCATGATTGGATTAAAAAGTAAGCTATTTTGCTATTTGACATTCTAAAATTAAAGTTTTGTATTTTCCTCAAACTATTATTTAATTCCTTAGGGAGTAAGCATAATTACCAGTTATTTAGTATAAAACCATAGTTTATAAAAGGCTTCATTAAATAACATAATACCAATTATTTTATTCATGTTTATTTAGTCCGTGAGTATAAAAAAATACTTTTTAATCTAAGTATTTAAGATAAGCAATTAAAGTTCATCAATTTAATTTATTACTACAGTTACAGTTAGTGAGTATAAAGAACATTTTAAAACAAGCTACTCAAGTTTACTGTTTAATTTCATTTGGTTGTATTAATTTAGTCCGTGAGTATAAAGAACATTTATTAGTTTAAATACTTAAAATAATCTATTTATGATTATTCGTGTTAATTTAGTGAGTAAGTATAAAAAGTAATTATTAATCTAAATATTTAAAATAAACTATAAGTTCATGAATATTACTATTTAATTTCAATTTAGTCAGTGAGTATAAAGAACATTTATTAATTTAAGTATTTACTATTCTGAAATTAAGCACCCTTTTTTTGCTGCTGATAAACTTTGTGATGTGATGTTATATAAATGAAAGGAGCGGTAGTGCTTAATTTCGGGGCGCTTAATTTCGGAACGGCTGTAGTAAATTAGGTTATTCAAGTTCATGAAATATTTACTATTTAATTTAATCTCGTTCACTTAATTTAGTAAGTAAGTATAAAGTAATTTATAGCTATTTAAGTTTGCGCATATTTCCTATTCTAATTTTATTCTTAGTCTGTAAGTATAAAGAGTTTTTGAATCTTAGTATAGAAGTATTTAAAATAACTGTACAACTTCATGAATATTTACTATTTCATTTCATTTAAGTCTGTGAGTATAAAAACATTTGTTAATTTAAGTATTTAAAATAAGCTACTCATATTTACTATTAATTTTGTTTTAGATCGTGAGTATAAAGAACATTTATTAATCTAAGTATTAAAATAAGTTATTCAATTTCATGAATATTGAATTTCATTTATCCACATTAATATAGTTCGTAAGTATAAAGAATATTACAAATCTAAATATTTAAAATAAGCCATTCAAAGTTAAATAAAATATTTAATTCTAGCTAGTGAGTATAAAGAATATATCTATTAATCTGGTATCTTAAGTAAGTCATTCAAGTTTATATATATATTTATTATTTAATTATTTATTCTCTTTAATTCAGTCAGTGAGTATAAATAAAGGTTATTTATAGGCTTGGTCAACATAAACATGGTTCTATTATGCTATGACAAAGAATCGACAACCGGACTTATATAAAATCTTAGATCACTCTAGACTTTTAAAGATGTTTTATTATGTAAATTGATATATGCTTTTATAAAGAACACTTATTTTATATGACTTTTGCAAAAAGTCATAAGCCATGTTTTTGTTAACCGACTCTCATTCATTAATCTAAGTATTCAAAATAAATACTCATGAATATTTAATATTTTAATCGCGTTAATTTAGTTCGTGAGTATAAAGAACATTCATTAATATAAGTATTTAAATAAGTTATCCAAGTTTCTAAATACAGTATATATTTACCATTTAATTTTGGTTTATTCATGTTAATTTAGTAAGTGAGTATAAAGAATACTTATTAATTTTATTAATCTAAGTATTTAAAATAAAATATTTATTATTTGACTTTTATCTTATTCATGTCAATTAGTCGGTAAGTATAAAAATTATTTGCATTTAAGGGTCGTAAAAATAATATTAAATAACTTAATATGAAAATATAACGATTGTTAATTATGAAGAAGTTCCAATTATGGAAAATGCGCGTATTGTAATGAAGATAACACGAATGAGGCGTGGTGTCAGACATGTGATCCTGAAATAGTAATTCAAGAATGGACGAGCGGAAATAAGGATATTGACGATTGCATAAAAGGGTTTCAACTTAGAACTAATGTATATGAAAAAATGATTGAATGGATTCCATTTGATAGACTGCGTAATATTAAAAAAATTGGTGAAGGAGGATTCAGCACTGTATTTTCTGCAACTTGGTTGGATGGTATACGAAAAATTGAAAAAATTAAGAAAACTGATTATGATGATTATAAGAACTATTTACATGTGAGAATACGTGAACCATCTAGCATTGTTGCACTCAAGACCTTGTCAGGTTCTAAGGAAAATCCACTAGATTTTTTGAGAGAGGTAAGTTAAATAATTATTTATTATACAATTTATTATTAAACATATATTTAACTAAGTTACTTGTATAATACAAATTTGTGAAGTTTAACAATCATATGAAATGTATAAGGTTCGGTAGTAATTTTAAGGTATATGGATTGACTCGAAACACAGAAACAAATGAGTACTTGATGGCATTTCAATATGCTGATAATGGAAATCTTCATAGGTTTTTAAGAACAAAATTTCAGAATCTCACCTGGCAGACTAAATTGAAACTACTTCTAGATATTTCATCCGATTTAAATATAATTCATAATGCAGAATATATTCATGCAGACTTTCACAGTGGCAATATTTTACAAAATGAAGGCGTTAACAAAAGTATGCGATCTTACATTTCAGACCTGGGTTTGTCTAAAAAGAAAGATGAAAATGATTCAGAAGGCTATATTTATGGAGTTATTCCCTACGTTGCACCAGAGGTTTTATCTGGTCGAAAGTTTACACCAGCTGCTGATATTTATGGCTTTGGGGTCGTTATGTCAGAGATGTCAACTGGACAAAGACCTTTTGATGGTTATCAATTCGATACCAAACTTGCAATAAAGATTTGCATTGGGCTGAGACCTGAATTTGCACCTGGAACTCCAGATTGCTATATTGAATTGGCGATGCAATGCATGGATTCAGATCCACAAAAACGGCCTACTGCTCGTGATGTTTGTAAACAACTTAGCAAATGGAATAAAATCATGAAAGATTCATATTTTCCTAACATTAACGATAATTATGATGAAGATGATATTAAAAAAATTAAAAAGCATTTCTTAGACGCTGATAAGATAGTTAAAATGGTGTCAACTATCTCACCAAAACATCCTGATTCTATGTATACTAGTAAAATTATTAATACACGAAGAATATCAAGTGCAGTTAAAGGTTATTATTGTATTTTATACTTTACAAAACTAAATTATACGTTCTAAATAAGTAAAATCCATTTTAAAATTTGTGTAAACTATAATTCTTTAGAAAGTAAGCCTATTGATTCTATTGAAGCTCCTGTTGGTAGGTACTATATTAAACATTTATTATTAATAAATATATTACTTATTTTATATTGGCATTTAGATTATTGAACTAATCGCTTTAAAGGTACTGATTTATTGTTGATAATTATTGTAGCGGCTGAATTCAGAGACTACTGAAGTTGGAAATTGGGCTTGGGTCTATTTTTTTTAGAGGTTATAATTAAAAAGTATAAATTCATATTTTTAAATAGAGTCTCCCATTTCCAACTTCAGCCGTTCCCAGCATCAGTTGCGACAATTATTATTTATATAATGGCTTTTTTCAATTTGAATTGCGAGTTATAATTTAATATATTTTTTATTTACAGTCATACCTGAGTTATATCCTCACTAGGTTATATCCCAATCTGAGTTATATTCCTATTTTTAGCAGAATAAATTTTCTTTGATTTATATCTCATTTTATATCTCTATCTTCAGTAATAGCTACAACCAAAAGTATATAAATAATATTTAAAATACCTTAGATTTATCCCGATATTGTTATACAATTTATTTTTGGTTAATAAATTATATAAAATTAAATTATTAATAATAGAGTCTTCCTTTATATAGTCATCTCTTATATAATCACATACAGTATATGTAATCATATTTTTGTTAAGGCCAAACTATGATTTAATTTATAAGAAAAAGGCCTCCATATAACGATAAGCACATTTTTTAAATAAAATTATTATGTGCCAACTGTGTGGCTGTATGAGAGGATGGCTGTAATAATAAATAAATATTTTTAAAAATATTAATAAATTTGATTCAGTGATTCACTGAATCAAAGTTATTAATTTTTAAATATATCGATGGTCACGTGACCAAGGCGTGATATCCAGGGACAGGGAATAATATCGATCGAATAATAAAAAATAACAAATTAAATCTGATTTACATTGATTTATCGATTTTTATACGTATTGACATACCTTCTTATCAACCAATCAGAGTCCAAGAACAAGGTAACGTAATTTGATAAAGGATTTGATTTGCCAGTTTAATCTGACATACCAATCAAATTCTTGTTGAGTCTGTTGAAGGAGATGCTTGAAAATTGGTTCGAGTAAAGTGCAAATTGCCCTATCGGTTCAATCGATGAATCTTGTTCGTGTATTCTTACAACTCACTCTCTTTATAGTGAACACTCGTTATAGTGAATTCTCGTTATAGTGAAGATTCGACACAGTGAAGAATTTTGAATTCCGGAATTATTAAAATCCAACTCGATATAGTGAAGTATATATGGGGTCTTTGCCTTGAAAATCGAGTTATGGAACATAGTAAATCATATGTCCCATACTTGATTTTCAAGGCAAAGACCCCATATACAATTCGAATGTAGTGTAAAAAATCGATGTGCGGATGTGCGGATCACACATTTTAATATGAAGAAGCATGAGTGCGCGCACATACTTTTCAAACTGAATTTTTTACTTAATGGCACTAAAATCATGTGGTTTTGATCGACGGTTCACAGTACACCGAATTAAGCATTGCGTCGAATTAGGCATATCGATATTTAATATTGCAAAATCAGAACCTATTGCTATTGTAATAAATATCGATTTTTTACTATGCACTAAAAAATTTATTCCGTCTCAAGCACTTAATCTAAGATCTTTACGGAAATTTTATTGGAAGAATCACCTATACTATACTTGATCCTTGGATTCTTTTTAGTCGATATAACCAGAGCCCAGTGAAATTCGGTATAAAAGAGGCAATGCGTATACACATAATCCGGTGCATAATACAAACTATAATAAGGCCATGCGTATAACAATTTACCCTTCATAGAGCGACTGTATACGGTCTACGGTCAACTCTCTCATAAGAGCAATTCGCTGGAGACCACATATAAAAACAAAGGTAAAATACATACAACTTTATTGCTTAGAACCAGAAGTTTTACAGTTATAGAAATTTCATTAAGATTTTCACTTAGAGATGTCACTTAACTTAGAAACATTGCTAATTTATTATGATGATCAAAATCATAAGAGATATGCGTGTAAATCATATATTAAAGCCATTTACAACATGAGGTTGGCAATGAAACACAGCAGGGCGGTAAAATTTTCATATATTAGTGTATAATTTTTTTTTAAATAATCTAAAAAGAAAGAAAGAAAAAATTTAATTTAAATCTTAAGAAAAGGTGGTCCAGGATTAATAAGAAACAAAAAAATTAACTTTCTTGCCCTAGATAGTTATACACATAAATAAATATGAAAAAAAGCGACCTTAGAAAGCGTTATTGGCTCTTCATACTTTTTATGTCTATTATACCTCTTTCTGGAGTTCCGTATGGAATAATATATGATAATGAGCGTGTATATCGAGTTAGTTTGATTGGAGTCACATTAGTGTTTGCCCTAGGACTGACTGTTGCATTATGGTTCCATTTCTGTAAATGTTTGTTGCCAGTAGTTTTGCATATTTTAAGGTACTTGAATTTCATGTTTGTGATATTAAAAGGTTTGAATTAAATTATATAAAAAAATTGAATTTTAATTCTATAAATTGACATTCATTCAGTGGAACTTCAAAAGGATTGGAACCGATTTCAAAGTTTTTAATAGAGACAAGATTTATAGGCCCTTTCATCGCCTTATGTATTCGTACTATTTTCTTTTTTTGGTTCATTATTTTGTTAATAAGTGATGTATTCGTGCGAGCAGTTCTCAGTAGATTTGCTGGATTACACCAAGGAACTAGCCATCATTTTAGCCCCGTCGGTACAACTAATACAAACTTTCAACCAATGGGTTTATTTGAGAATATTGAAGATAATACAACACGATTGAATGGATTGCAATATAGTCAAAAAATAGCGTTATCTCTTGCTAATGCTGCAAAAGTAGCATATGAGGATGTTCCTATTATTGCACATGAGTTAAAAGATGCTGGCTACAACATGCAAACTTTCAAACCAGTCGCCTATAAGGTTAATGAATAATAATCAATTGTATCAATTTATATTGATTTATATTGTCATGATAAATATCTAACCGATGTCTGTTATAACAGAATATATGCGGTTATATTTGCGAGAAAGATAATAATATAATCCTAGTCTTCCGAGGATCAAATCCATTGAATATTCAAAATTTTTTAACCGACATTCGGTCTTACCTTCGCAAAATTGAATCTTCGATAAAAGGAGATATGGGATTAGTTCACGAAGGATTTTATGAAGCCATAGGTGAACCCACGGATATCGATAATGAATTGCCTTACTCTAAATCACAAACTACCATTGAATTACATAACACTTCATTATTGAAAATTATTGAAACCACCTTTGAGGCAGTGAAGACGCTTATAACATTTTTATTTGAGAGCATAATCACTCACGTATATGATCCAATAGATTACAGATTTTTAGGCAAAGATGAAAGATATTCTAGCGCATATAGTCAAGCTACTCGGCGAATAACTGATCTTTGTCAGGACGACAACAAAAATGATGACTTAGTTCAACGAAAGTTGACGCAAGAAACTTGTAAAAAAAGATTATTTATCACCGGTCACAGCCTGGGCGGTGGTTTGGCCATAGGTATTTACTTTTTCGAGTTAATTACTTGATTAACTAATGTAGTATTTTAACCATATATATGTGTATATAAATATATATACGTTTATTTAGCTTTCTTGGCCAAACTGATACAACATGATAGCCCGCTTCTTAACATTTTAGCTGGAGTTTACACGTAAATAATGAAATTTTTTTTATAAAGATATATGCATAATTACATATTTAAACTATTTTTACTATATCTAGGTATGGCCAACCTAAAGTTGGCGATATCGAATTTGTAAAATCATTTGGACCAGAAATTAGCAAAAAAATGTTTCACCATGTGTATAATAATGGTAATTTTTTTACATATCAAATATGGTTTATCTATCATTATTTAAAACAACACTTATTAACATTTTATTCGCTTTATTACATCTTATAGACGTAATTTGTAGGGTGCCTCCATGGGATCCATATGTTGATCCTCCAGGAAATTTGGTTTTTATAGATTCCTCATATTCAATATGTATATACCCACCAAATCCTGTTACCAACATATCAATTCCAGCTCGTGGTATTTCATTCATTCAACTATCTGGAATATTGAACCTTAATGTCATAAGAAGAATGATAAATGAAAGTTGGTTAATGATTACGATTAGGTTTATGTAAGATTACAAATTAATTTCATTTATACACAACTTAACTACAGTCTTTTTTTTTTACTAAAAACTTTTTTATTAAAATTTTTTTACATATAGATTTCCATTTTACATAAATGATCATTTTCCAGGAGAGTATACAAATGCCATTCGTGATGGAAAAATAGAAAGAATCATTTTCTTGGAACTGATGGACCAGAAATTATAAATTATACATAATACTTTAGAAACATTTTCACTTATTATATATATTGTAATTCATATTTATTATTATAGTGTAATTAATAATAATAATAATAACCCAAATTTTAAACGAACATTTACGCCAAAAATTAACTAACGAGAACATGAATTATTTCTATACTTATTTTTCTAAGAAATGAAGTATTCAAATAAACATTAGATTTATAAATTGGATATACAGTATTGTATATACTGTAGAAATGTTATTAAAGCATGCTATTAAAACTTGATGAAAATCTATAGTTTTGATTTTTCAATAATGAAATTGGTGAAAATGTAAAGTTACGTAATCAAAGTTTTAATTTTGATGTATTTTTAAATATCATGATATATACAATATTGTTGGCTATCATTATATTTCATTTTTTTGGAATTAGAGTATAAATCAAACAGTTAATCAAATTATCGATATATCGTAACGTTACAATCCAAAGTTTCTTCAATATTGATATAATTATGCTTGTAAAATTTTTTTACTATTTGTTCTGACATATTTACATATTGCAACATCAACAATTTCATTAATAGCATAACATCATTCGATTCTGCATTGATTCTACTAACATAATTTTTTTTTATGATACTAGCGCATTATTAATAAAAATTGAATTAGGAAAATGATTTTTGCGTATAAAGATTTATAATTTTATTCTTTTTAAGTGCAACTTTTTCAATTTTTAAATAAAGAAATGGACCTAAAAAACCGCTATTCAATTGGCCAAGGAAGGCTTGATCAAGTTGAACTATTATCAGATGATGAAGATTCAGATTATTACTCTCAAGAAGATCATGATGAAATGAATAAAATCGAAGGAAGAATTAAAGATATGAGTAAGTTTTTAATATATATCAAATTGTCAAAATTACTGTAAGTTGAAATATTCATTATCATATATTTTATTATTTTAGTTTCCAAATATGAGAGTTGTGGATTTCTAAACACACGTCAAATGACCGATTCTTACGCGAAATTATTTCAAAAAAATCTTAATTGGGATGAATATGCAAAATCATCTTATTTAAGTCTTGGTGAATTTATTCAAGAAACTTGGAATGAAACTTTTAAAGTTAATGTCTGTTCGAAGGATAATGTAACATGGATTGGATTAAAAGTATCAAATATTCCAAGAGATGTTTATGATCCATTTTTGAAAATGAATGTTCCTCCTGTATCACCATATCCAACTAAATATGATGAAGTTTATTTTGATATTCAAGTATGGAACTCTAAATATGACCCTGAGGAAGAACGTGCTAATCAAATGAAATGTCATCAAGCAGAAAAAGTTTTATGGAAAATTAGGCATTTGATAAAGAATGGAACAGTGATTCGGACATGTTGCATTGAGTTGTTATACTTCTCAATGTACAGAGAAACCATTCCTCAAATTGTGGGATATAGTACATTAACAGAGTTATTTAATGAATCGATTATTTTGAAAAGAAAAGATGGACGTAATGTTAAGGATGCGTTTATAACCATTAAAACAGATGACCAAAAATGTGGACATTTGTTAAAGAAAAGCAAAGGAGCGCAAGAAAATGACGGAATTAATGAAATACAAAGAGCAGTTTGCTCACTTTTGATAGGTGAATATTTTGGCGATGTGTTGTATTAATTTTTCAGAAAAGGAAACATTTTGAATTTAAATAGTTTAGTAGAGATATAATAAATTTGCATTTACGGCGATGATGCAACTAATGTATTAATATACAACATATAATTCAATTGCATTTTAAGCTATTCATTCTACAAATATCAATTTGAGAGAGATTGAACAATATCACATTGACAATTAAATCAAAGGAAATGATGAAATAAATCAATGTGAAGGGGAAATGTATTCATTTACAAAAATTCGACAAAATTGTAAAATCTGAAAGTTATGCAAGGACTACAAGTTCGCCATTGTTAAAAAAAGCAAGCATTTGTTAAAACATAAATTAATTAATGTGGTAGGATATTATTTTTGGTATATATATTATATGTAATGGTCAGTAATATAACTATGTAGGATCGATTACTATTCTTTATTAAACTTTCCATAGGAGTTTTATAATGCAATGATTTTAAACCTTCTATTGATGCATATACATGATCTCGAATTCTCAATTCATGGTTTAAAACCTTTTACAGTCGAGTTCGATCCTGTCAAAACCGATAACCTGCTATAATCAGTCAAAATTGATCCGACTAGTATTCAAAAATTCAAAAATTATATAACAGCACAGTTTGTGTAACGTATCCTCTGACGGTATTAAACGTAAAAGATAAATGAATTTCATTTTGTTTTTTGCGATATTTATTTACCGTTATTATTATCATTATTTTAAACATTCTGTATCAGGACAGTTTTTTATTGCACAAAATTGAGATAAAAATCTTTATTATTTTTATTAAATTCAAGTCTCGTGCAGCTAAAAGAGAGATAAATTTTTAAGATTCTTTACAATCTATGGCCTTTTTTAAATTATTAAATTCATTTATCGTTCTGATTCACTTCGATGCTTTGTTTGAATGCATATCAGTAAGAATTTTATTTGAAATTTGTATACCAAAAAAAAATATAGCATTATAGTTTTAATTAGTATATATGATGCGAACGACTATTAATTCGAATCGAAATAGTTAAAATTTATCTGAACTATTGCTTTTGAATTCTCGTTGGTGCTTGATACTCAGATCAATCATCTTTTAATTGGATAGAGAATTCAAGGTTGGCCAAGGTTATTAAAAGGAATTGGAATAAGAAAGATAAACGTGAGGCATTCGAATACTTTCGAAAAACTGCGGACATAAATCATGTGAAAGAACCATTTATAGTTAGTTTTTGTTGTTACCTTGAAAAAAATGAGTAATGTCAATGGTGGTTATTTGTCCGGACACGGTATCGGAGGAGAAAAGGATTATTATTCGAGCAATTCAATATGATGATAATAATAGAATGTTTGTGTTAGTTATTATTATTGAAGAGATTAAAAAAGTCAATTAATCGTTCCAATGGTAGATTAATTTTTTTACTTACTTATAATTTAAAGCAATGACCTATACTAAGTTTTTATTACAATAATTAGACAATTAATTTCTTATAAAATATTAAATCAAACGGTTATTTAGTTAATTTATTGAATCTGAGAGTGATTCTTCGTATTTATCCATAATATAATAATAAATCCACGGCTGCTTAGCGTTTTGTTCAATTTGCGAAATATTCTTATTTGCTATTTTTCTAATGTGCATGCATCAGCGGGCTCGTTCTAATACCGTATACTTCCGAAATTAAGCACCCCTCAGAGCAATTTTTATAGTCAAAATTCTCGTGATCTAATAATCGGATCTGCATAATTTTGGTACCATTCGAATCATTTTGGCAAGCTGATTCGAATGGTACCAAAATTACATAGATCCGATTATTAGATCACGAGAATTTTGACTATAAAAATTGCTCCGAGGGGGTGCTTAATTTCGGAAGTATACGGTACTTCTTTCATTACAAAATAAATTATTACTCGATTACTGATGGTTTGTTTGAATCTACGAGTGCCTTTCCACGGCTGTAAGTGTCTATAAATGCTTAACTATAGGGAACCGTTAAAGCCAGGTTCGATCACATATTTAATTACATTAATTACATTAATTAATTACATTAAAGTTAGGGTTAGGGTTAGATTAGAGTCCGTATGGGGTAGGGTTAGATGAGTTTTATAGGTAAAATCGTCCGCCAGATATTTTTTCTTAATGCACAATGATAGGTTTAGACATTCGTTTCTTGTATTTTTCGCATTTTTACTTTTTTCTTCGTCAGGATGATCCGTGTAAACAAAATTTCATAATTTTGATTGGTCAAAATCTTGTGATCGAACCTGATCCCTTAATATAAGATGTATTTGATTCAATTAATAGATTTATTTAAATCTGATTGACCAAAAGGACAATTCCGCTATAAACCATATGTTATGGTCTTAACATCCTTTAGTTACCTGTTGTTGTACTTACATCAAATAAAAGGAAAGGATTTGGTGGCTAAAATTTCATTTTTTTAATTTATCTTGCGTCCTTTCATTGTGTGGTGTGGAAAACGTTTTAGGCAAAGTAAGTGGAGGTGTAGAGTTCCGAGATTTTTCTGAGCTATTTTTTGTGTTATTGCACTCGTCATCATCAGTGTCATCGTCTAATAAATAGTTCAATTTATCATTATTAAGCAAATTCAAAGTTCTGACAATTGTTGCTTTTGCACGTAAAATTTCCTTGATGACAAAAGCCAATGGCTGTGATTTCGTTAAACGACCAGTAACTTCATAAATTTTGCCACGTTTAACACGGGAAATGTAACCCTTCGGTGTATCCATTTCAATCGTTTGTAATCTGTTCCCCCCATTTAAAATTCCAATAACTTGCAACTGCCTACTTGTATTAGAACTGCACTCAGAAATAAGATTTGTAATCATGTCTTTTAACATCTTATTTAACTTCAAACTGTCTTTCAAATACTTCGTTCCGTTCAGTCCTTCCCAATCACGACCAGATTCTACGGCTCCTAACTCCATGCGATCTGCTGTAATTCTGAAAATTCCGTCTCCCTTCCTTCCTATTTTTTTGCGATCAAAAGCCGTTCTACCATCATTCTTTCTGTCACTTGAGGCGAAGCTCATACTTTCACCCCTTAATAATTCAAATGCTGTATTATGAAATGCTGGATCGATTATTCTACTCCATACGTTACTTTGAAACCAACCTTCTAGCTTTGACTGGTCAGAGGTAAAATTATTCTCTGCTTCCCATAAAAAAAGCATTCCTCGATATGCATAGTTTATATAGTCAAGATCATAATGCAATTCTCTATTAAATTCTTCTTCATTTTGTATAAATGGCTGTAAAAGAGATTTACGCAAATCTTTTACATTATCTAGGGAATATTTTTTAATTAATTCAAGCAATGAAGTTTCAACTTTTGGCTTCTTTTGAACGTTCGTAGAGAAAATCTCTTCCCATTCTTCATCTGAAAATATTGCCTTTGTATCCTTGTCAACGTCATTTACTATAAAAGAATGTAAAGATGACTCTTTATGTAATGTTTTTGCATGCTGATAAATTATATCCTCGACTTTTCGCCCGGTTTTTAGTCTCCACATTTTTTCCGGATTCATTGCTAAATATGATTCATCAAATTCTGTAAAGTCAAGTATATCACATGAGCCTTCATTTGAGCCAACATATACATCAAACGAGCTGTTAAATGTTTTTGCCTAAACCGTATTTAAAAAAGATTTATGATGTGTTACTCCATACCCATATGAAATTACAATACTATCATTTTATAGATCTGTAAATTATACATACCTTTTTATTCGTAGTATTTTCGATATCTTTTTCATTTGAGCAACTTCCAAGATTCACATTCTTTTTATTACTTTGTTTTCTTTGACCTTCTAACAATTGCTCCCCGACATCTTGATTCTCATTTAAGTACATCGTAAATGTCTTTTCTCGACGAGTACTTGAAATCCGATTCTGTTATAAATTGATACACTTAAATAATATTGATTAAAACAATCAAGAGATAGATTTATATAATCTACCTCAAATCTCCTTTCTAATACACAAGACCAATCAGGCATATCTTCGGCTACCTAAAAATAAAAACAAAAACAAAACAAATAAATTATAGTTCATCAAATGGAGTAAAATACGCAATTATGGGGATGAGGACGACACCTAACCACCGCAGTTCAGGGCGAAACCTGACTGAAGCTTCCACCATAATCACTTGGGAGAGGACAACACCTATATCTGTAGTTCAGGGCGAAACCTGACTAAGATTCCCTTAACATCGGTTCAGGGCGAAACCTGACCTTTAATCTGAGTTCAGGGCAAAACCTGACCCAGATTCCCTAGTAACATCGGTTCAGGGCGAAACCTGACCTTTAATCTGAGTTCAGGGCGAAACCTGACCCAGATTCCATTAAATACAAAATAAAATAGAGGAATAGTCACCTTTGATATACCCAAAATAGTCGCTGCACTGGTAAACCGTTTTATCCATGCGCCTTGTAGTGCTGATAGTTGATTTGATTCTGGAGGAGATCTGGCTACGAAATCAATGTGCAAACGAATAAATTCTGAAAATACTGGGGCGATATTATTCTCCAATGTCCACAGAAAATATAGCTTAAGTTCTATAAAATTTATTTGATATTATTGGTAAAAAAGTACAAGAAATATGAGTTTTTATTTCAAAAAAGTTTTCACCTTCAAAGGCATATGGATAGCTACTACTACTATTATCGTTCATGCTTTTTCAATGTCAAAGGGAATCTACGAACGCGTTAAACCTATTTGCTATCTGCTATTATTGTACACTCCCCTGACATAAATCACCGGATTTTTCAATTTCGGTGAAGATCATCCGTATGACCTCATTGTTTTTAAAATTTTTTTTTTATTGAAAATTACTATAATGGCCCAAAAAAAAAATTTTTTTACGGTTTTATTCGAACCTACTAGTGTGTCTATTTTTTTTTTACTATGAAACAAAGGAAAAAGCTTACCTGTAAACAACGCAACCAAATTATTGGTGCTTGGAAAAACGGTGTGAAGCAAATAAGAATCGCAAAGACTCTAAAATTTGCAAAAAGCACTGTCAATGATGTTATTACATACTACAAAAAGACTGGGGAAACTGTATCTTTTTCTCGTCCTGGACGATCTCCTAAAGTAACTGAACGTGGTGTTCGGCACCTAACTCGCATTTTAAAAAAGGACAGAAAGGTCATACTTAATGTTTTGACGAACAAATTCGTTGAAGCAATCTCCATAGAAGTATTTACACGAACTATACAATGGCATCTTCATAATGAAGGGTTTTATGGTTGGGTTGGTTTAAGAAAACCATTTGTAGATGAGGACTCTTGTGTGGCTCGTTTGGATTGGGTAAGGGCAAAAATAGGTTGAGATGAAAGGTGGAAAAATGTTATTTGGAGTGACGAATCTAGGTTTGAGGTGTTTGGAGGGGATGGTCGTAAGTATGC
>CAJVPY010002242.1:0-16711 GCA_910591965.1 Dentiscutata erythropus | reverse complement strand
AATTTAATTGAATTATTTATATTAGTAATCTAAACGTTATCATTACACACAAATATTTTTATTATATAGTTATAGATATGCATTATCAATCTTTTTTGTATAATAGATTGCATAGTAAACACAACTCTAATTGGATAATTACCTGATTTAGAAATATTTTTACTATTTGTTTTTGTGTAACTCTGGCAAATTTAAAGCCCCCGACAAATTTAACTATATAAGGAAGTATATTTTTTTTAAAATAATACAACCTACGAAAATTTTACTACTATAAATAGAAGGTTTAATCTATACATTATTCAATTTTGGTAAAAATTGACAGTGGTTTTAAAAACTTTTATTAGTGGCATATTGTAATTTTATATGTGAAATCTCATTGTACCACAAAAATCATATGATAAATGATCGATATACACTCTACCTTTAATTTTATACAAAGTAATATTCAATTTTGTATAAAATAACATTTAAATTTATACAAAATGATATTCAAATTTATATAAATAACAATTAAAGTAAGATGATTTTGGTATCATTCAAATCACCTTATGGAGAGAATTCAAATAGTACTGAAATCATTAAAATTGGATTACTAGATTATGAGATATCATGATTTAATAAACTCTATTTTAATTGTTATTTTGTACAGATTTGAAAGTTATTTTTGATGTCAAAAGGGGTACTATCACAGTAAGTGACCCAGTCACTTATCTTTTCTATTTAAAAAGTTAATGATATTTAATCAACACCTATAATAGAGAAGATAGGAAAAAGAAGACTTTGTTGACTAAATTTTAATTCAACTGTATACTTTGTAACAGGTTTTAGTAATAACAGGGGGACAAGTTACTCAAGCGACCTGGTTTATATTATTTTATTGACCTTATTATCATAAGAAAAAGAATTATTATTTGGCTTACTCTATTTATATGGAATTTGTGATTCTAGTACGTACGTATACTAAAATTAATGACGCATCTCTGATGCATACTACAATAGACTTTACAACAATGACGCACAAGCTAGAGTTTGTAACCGAGTCATTTTTCATATGAGTGTGTCAGAGTGAAAGTCTGAAACTTATCATAGTAAATCATTATATGCAGCTGCAGGTTTTCACTCTCACGCACTCATATGTTAAAACCGGGTTTAACAAATAGACGGATTGGCGAACATAAACATACACAAAATCTGGTCTATGACTTCACCATTAAGTCCTCCGGACAATAAATATATTAAAGCGAGCATTCTTAATATTAATTTCTACTTCTATTTTGTACAACCCTTAATGAACGTAAAATTAACCCCTTCCTACATATTTCCAATCTTTATTATATTCAGTCCACAAAGTTTTGAACAAGCTTTTCCCAGCCTGATCCAAAGTAACCATAATCATGTCTCTTTCATGCTTATCACACAAGTCCAAAAGTGAATACACACCTGGTCTTAAAGTTTCTTTAATTGTTGGTTCTAAAAATCCTTCAGTTTGTACTTTTAAATATTCTGCTATTAAACACGGCATGTGTTTAATAAACGGTCGTGTTGAAATTGCCTTTTTTTTATGAAATTTGTTTAACGAATCTCTTTGTGATATCATCGTCAATAATCTTGTAAATGAATTGGCACTTGATATTGGTAATGGATTCTTGAGGCGTATATCCCATATTGTTACATATCGACGACTTTGTGATTCACCTTTTTGTTTTTTACTCTCAAAAGATTTGAAACAATGAAACATCGATTGTATGATAACGATATAGGTTGGAATAGTTGAGTAGAGAATCTCTCGACAATGTATCAAGATTTTGAATAATAGGTGACATACTTCTTCAAAAAGATTTTGATAACCTTTTTCGTCTGATTCGAGGTTTGTCCTTGAAGATGTTAATGAAATCACAGTTGACAGTATCAAACCAATATCAATTGACCGAAACGAAAACGTCTACATTTATAGTAAATAATTAATCGTCCATTATGTTACAAAATCATATTAAATCAGATTATAAATTACCTTACGAGAAACTAAAAACGACAAAATGTTTAAAATGTATAAAGCGGTTTGTAATTGATCAATAATCACTCCCAAATTGCATAATTTAACTAATATATTGGGAAGCTTTTTTTGTAAGCAACACAGTTGCTCTATTTACAATTAAATTATATTCGTTAAAATTAAATAAATTACCGGTATGTAACATCTGTTCGAAAATAATAAACTTACCATGTGTGGAACTGCGAAGAAATATGTCAACTAAATGTACAAGAAACTTCAAATCTTTATCTGTGCTACCTTTTTGCATAGTGAAGGGAAATTCTTCTAATTTATTAATAATATTACTTGAAAATTCTTCATATTTTTCAATTGGTAATTTTGATATGAGGATGCCAAAACTACTATCCAATTCGCTCAAATGTTGACTTTGCACATCTATGATTATAAATTTAAATAAGAATATATTAATAGCTGAATGACTTATGGCTATATACTATGGTTACTGCTTAATTATAATTTTAGCACAAAACATTATAAAGATGTACAATTATCACTATTGCTTAGATTCTTATTTGATATTCATATTACCTTTGTCACACAAAACTGTCATTATTTCCCATATAAATGATACAAATCTATGAAAAGTTTGCAAACTTATTTTAGATTCGATAACTGGAATAAAATCCATCACAATTAATGTGATTGTCACGCATTTTTTCATAGTTTCTTCATAAAGTGACTTGTCTTGGTAAACAGTGTCAATTAATATTGCACGTAGTAACGCAATTATAATGGAAAAAAACTTTTGCATCAAAGAAATCACAATAAATACTGTATATATTGTGTAAACAATTTATAGAATCATTAGTTAACTTGACATAAAAGTATTTATTAATATAATATTACACAAACCTTTGGCATCCATATTTTGTTGCTGAATAAAGTCCAAATTATAATACTTTAGTGACATCAAATATGCTTTTAATACTTCTTCTAAGTAAGTAATTTGTTTTAGTATAACTTGAATTCCTTTAAAATTATTGTCTCTTTGAAGTTGTTGCAAATATTCTTCAGTATAAAAAGTAATGAGCTTTAATGAACTTTTCTCAACTTTTTGCAGTAATATCTCAAACACCCCATGTATCTCTCGGTCATGTGCTCCATGGATAAATCTGCGAATACGAAATTTAGTATATTAAATATATAGAGCCCTTTGAACTTGTCAGAAATACTCACCTGCGTGACTCAAAAAACTCTATCCCAAGTTTTAAAAAATCAGAAACAAATTTCCAAATACTACTTATCACTAAGTCAAAAACTAGATTGGCTTGATCAAAGGAATGATCCAAGTAAACAGAATATGCGGAGATGATAACATTCAAGTGATCAACAATTTTAAAATTTTCATTTTCTCGATACCTAGCAAACATGTGACTATCATATTATAAAGAATAGAATTCTTCAGTATCATGCCATTTATAAGTCACTGTTAATGTATAGCGTACCTTGATATAACTATTATAGTTTCATTGGTTATCTGTACCAAACTGATAAATTGCTTGGGCACAATTTCTATACCATCTATATCTTCTTGTTGAGATTCGCCGATTGTTTTTATATGATGTTTACAGGTGTATATAGACGACACCCACCACATAATAAATGATTGATTTTTCCACTACAAAGTTTATAGTTTTTTGAGACGAATACAACATAATATTATATGTTCACTATAAAATTATATTACTGTCCTACCAGTAGATCATCTTGTTTGGTTGTCGCGAGAAAAAATTTACGTATCAGGCTTCTGCAAAGAATAGCATTTTTCAAATGATTTATGGGTATATTACTCTGTTGAATTTGTGACATAAGTATCACCTTGTCTATAAGTAATATTAATGCTGATAGACAATTAACCTCCCATCTATCAAAATATTCTGAGGGAAATAAGTGCAGTAGCATCACAAGACGATGTATTTTTTGAGTGGCTTCATCTGTTAAATTGTTTGACCGTGATTGTTTATTTAATGGTGATGAGAAACAAGGCAATATAGAATCCAATAATACCGATGAGGCCTGTTGATGCCATCTTGATGCAATTTCAATAATCATGCCTATTTCCTTGATATCATTGTCAGATTCAATCATGTTTACGCCACATGCGTTTTTGAAGACTGATAATAATTCCTCCAAATAAACCTTTAAAAAAACGTCTGAAAAAATTTTTTGCTATAAATTTATGTAAAACCATCAGTAAGCTAACACTAAAATAAATAAATACCTCTCAAAGGTTGTAGCTCAAAAAATTCTGCAGAATGCAAAATTTGAATGCATATACTTTCCATAGATATTTCCTCATTACTTATGCCCATGGAATATGTGACAAGTCCTCTGACTATAAATCTTATTATTGATTCAAGTTCTTTTTTTTGGCAATTATTACTATAAAAACGTGTAGATATAAATTATTAAGTTGACAAAAATATAATAATGCTCAGTGTGACTTTGCTAACACTCACACCACAACATCCAACCATTCTATAATAATAAGCATGGAATTCGAGATCGCAAAATTTTCTTTAGTCATATCAACCAAATATCCTGTCCACGATATTTCAGCATTTTTAGGATAATCAAGAGTAGAAAGGACGGTAGTTATGTACTTATGTATTATGACAACACTATTTTCGGGTTCATTATTTGTTGTAGGTTGAAGCTTTACTGTGGTCATTGAACGATATACGTACTGAAGTCGAATTTTATTCTAATTCAGTTATAACATTTTACTTCAGCATTAAATAATGGAAACTTTATAGTATCGAATAATCATTTCAACTATTGAAATATCTTACCAAAAAAAGATTTACTTTTGGATCAATTGACGAAATGTTATCCAGAATTGAAATAAATTCTGAATTCACTGCTTTTTCCCAATATAAAGGCGAAATATCTACTAGGCAATGATGCAAGTTAAGTGCAGCATATATCATAATATCACTAACACTATCACATTCATATCTGTCATCAAGTTTGGCAGATAGTATAGGAAAAATGAACAAATCGAATAATGATTGAAACGACTTTTCTATCTCATCCCTAGAAACTGATGTGATTTTTAAGGCTCGCAAAAATCGCACGATAAAGATGATCCGTGGTTCGATTTGATTCACTCTCGGTAAAAAAGGATTAACTGCTTTGCTTTCTAGTTTCCTCTTTTTGTTTTGTGTTCTTGCATCAATTTCTTGACAAAGAAAACTAGGCAATTCAGCAGTAAATAGACTGATAAGTTCGCATGCTTGAGTCATTGTCACATAATTGGTAATTTTATTCGCGAATCTTGGCAAGATAAATTGATAATGTCAAATAATGCACGAATTAATTCTAAAAGTAAAAAATGGCATTATTCATACTCATCCAAATATTCTCTTGAAAACAATGGATTTTTCAAGATTATATTAGCATCATCTGGTACGTCATTAAGAGCTGACAAAAAGCCTTTAATATAGAAATCCATTTCATGAGATTTAGAGTATGTGACTAACAAAGTTTTGCCCAGAGTCAAACATGAATTTAAAGATTCAGTATATAATTGCTGAATGTAGATAATGACTTGTAAGTGATGGAGAATTAATTAGCCACAACAATCCCATACTTAAGGTACCTGAAGCATCAAACTGAGTAATGATTTAACATGTGACTGTACAACCCTGTGTTCTAGTTTCAACAATAAATCAAATCCTTGGAAAGTAATGTTTTTCATATAATTTTCTATAAAACAAACTTTAAAATGTTAATATAATAATTTTTGTCTTGCTTTTATAAGTAACTTACCTTGAATGTTAGATGCCTTAAAAATTAAAAAATCGGCAACTTTTTGAAGGAATTCTAATTGCCGCAAAGATATCTCGTCGCTCTTAATTTGATATACATCATATTGAGAAACTTTTGATAATAAATCTATGTGGATCGAAAACATTGTCTTTAAATGGTTTGGATCTTCCAAATTTGACAACGCTTCAGAAATCAAAACCCAAAATTCCGAAAAAAAATTAAATTCTAAAGTTCTCCTTTTATCTATGATTATTTTAACTGATTCGCCTGGTGCAGCACCACGAATATGTTCTAAGTGTTTGCGTAATTCTTCAATAAAGAATCCATACCAGTAAGGAATAACTTCCAAAACTAATATTTTGGAACAATATTATTAAAAAAAAAAAAAAGCCATGCATTCGACATATTTATGAACCAAATATCACATAGACGTACCACTTAGTTGAGATTGCCTTTTATCATCGTTAGAATTTATAATCTCACGACATTTATCAAATAACTGATCATGATGATTAATTAAACCTTTTCCATCATTTCTTTTATCAGATATATCTTGGTTTGATTCGGTTGCAACATACTCTATTATATGTTCTTGTTGAAAAAGTCCATGTCTGAAAATGTTGTCAATCGTCTTAATAATTTTACTAAATATAACATAATAATTGCTTTCTTGCCTCTCTGATGATTTGAGGTGAAATACAAAGGAACGGACATGAAGGAGTTTACCAAACATTTTTCCGATAAGTACGTTGTATGCCTTGTTCGTAGAAAATAAATTATTTATGTTTCATAATAATCAAATAACGACAAAATTATATTTACCCTCTTTGGATTCGAACTTTTTATCAGGTTGCACTCCAAAAATGAAATAATTTTCGAAAACAACTTAAATCTCAGAAAAACGATTCTAGATTGCCTATACTCAATGTTCATCACATAATCGTCATAAAAGGTATTCATAATTATGATAAAATTGCAAGCATTTAAAGCTAATGTAACTAATTGATCTATTGGCGGCCTGAAAATTGTAGACTTTTCTGTCGTAAGTTTGTGAAAACAGGCATCAACTGTTTCCAGCAAATGCTCAATCAGATCATCTGTGTCGTAATTATTTATTGGATCCAATGATGATATATAACCAACTACGCTGGAAAATATAGGAATCAAAGGTAATTTACATATAGATGACGGTATAGAAGAATCATTAGTTTTTTCCAATGCTTCTTTAAACAACTTCCAATAACTTAAATTCAAATGTGGAGCTTCACCAAGCCTTAAAAGAAATTTTTATTATGTAACTTGTTAGTAAAGCATTTACGATTAAACAGTTAAATTATTTAATATAATTACCGTGTTTCGGGAAATCCAGTTGATTTAATCAAAGTTGAACAAACCCACTCTGACAAGAATCCTACTTTATTTAGAAAGCATATATCAGTTGAATTCCACACACGAGTGGCAACAATAATCTTTTCGGGATATGAAACTTTTGAATCTCTCAGTATGCGAAATATAGCTTCGGACGTGCTCAAAAATTCTGATGTCATTTCGTTTTAAATAGCGTTTTAAATATATGTATTTTTTTATTTTTTTTTTTTATCGAGCGTAGAGCATTTTTATCGTTATCTGAATTTGTGATTTAATTGGTTAATAAACCTTACAACTGATCTGTGATGCAATTATTCATAGAATTTCAACCAACCACAGAAATCACCCCGGGATATATTTTAAATGAAATTAAATTTTGATTTAAAAATCACCGAATGACACCACAGAACTTGGTAAAAATTATTTAAGAGTTATCTGGATTTATTTCGTAGATTGTTTTTATTGCACCTGATCCTGAAATTTTATTGGTCAACGAAAATTTTTTTGGACGGTGACACAAAGACGGTCACAAATTCACGCAAAGCGTCAATGTCCATGGGTTTTTTTTTCGCCCTCGGTTGCGAAATCAATTTAGCTTTGGTGAGAAATACCAAGTAATCGTGCAAATTATTATTATGAGTGCAATACCGGGCTCTATTTATGGCTTCGCTTGTGGTTCAACCGAATTAAGCAAGATACAAAAGATATACCTGCTCGTGACGGCGAGTTGCGTTTACGCGATAGTTGCTATTTTTCAGATAGGATGTTCTTTATTTCGAATTCGAGGTATGCATTAAAACAAAAGTCTTTCTTTTCTTTTATTGACAATTACTCACGCGTTCGTCTCGGCAAACTTATATCTAGTCGATAGTTGTTCCCAAGATACTTCCACCGTTCGATTTTTCATTGATACAACCTACGCTTTTGTTAAAATATATGTTGTGGGTCTTCTACCAATAATTGCTACTCGAAAGATACTTATACAAGAATCAGGTCATCTATTTATAAAATTGTAATTTCACTTCCACTTTTAACTATCATCCTTATTTTAATATTATCAAATATGATTTATATAGTTCGTATAAATACAGCACCAAGCTTAGCCGAAGACTTAAAAATTTTATTTGGCAAGAAACGTGCTTATATCATTCCTTTGGTTTATATTATTTCTGCAGTATCAATAGGGTCTACTTTTTTTGATATTATTAGCAATGATCGTGAAAGAAAAAGAACATTGCTTTTATATCCTGGAGATAAAGAGTAATTTCTTGATAAATACTTAAGTGCTGATTTTTAAGATATTAAATTAAAAATATTTTTCATCATTTCATTATTCAGCTTTTGGTGTCCAATTCACCGTAAAGATAATTGCAAAAGCCTCCTCCCAACAATAAACGAACATTACTTGATCGAGTTAATATATAACATTATATTAGGTATTGTGTGCGGATTTGACTTTCTGATATACAAAAGATACGAACTAATATTTCATATTGTTGAGGTAATTTGACATGGGGATGCCCGTAAGAATGAATAGATTTATTGATTCTATCTGTTTTATTTATGAATTAGAAAGAGAAAGAATATTGATATATATATATATTATTATTTTTAAATAGCCAAAAAACATGCTTGCCTTACATAGAGAATTCCTAGTTTTATGGAACCGAAAAAAACATTTACTAATCTGGAACGTGATCGTGACTGCAGTGCAATTTGGAGTGTATTTTTGGATTGCAAAATTGTTTTTATGGAATATATTTTACGAATGGCTACCAAATCTCATCC
This sequence comes from Dentiscutata erythropus, assembly GCA_910591965.1. Taxonomy (NCBI): domain Eukaryota; kingdom Fungi; phylum Glomeromycota; class Glomeromycetes; order Diversisporales; family Gigasporaceae; genus Dentiscutata; species Dentiscutata erythropus. The sequence continues at coordinate 7,731 of CAJVPY010002242.1, read as the reverse complement.
CATTAAAGTAAGTTATAAATATTTTGACAAGAACTTTCGATTAAACTGACAACATTCTCCATTGATTTAGTTATACTTCAATTTATTATTGGATGCGTGCGTCTTGGTTTGATGTACAATTGTTCAATAGAACAGTATTTTGTGGAATATTTACTGTTACGTTCTGGTCAACAATTCATTTATTATTTGATCATTTTTTCACACGGGTCTGTATTTATGCATTTGTAATATACTATATTTAACCTCTGCAATAACGGTCAACGTTTGGTGGATTTTATTTAATAGGTATTTTCTACAATTGGTGTATTTATGGATCCTCATGCAATACTTATAGATGGATTACATGCGAATCAACAACCGTATTATCAGGTATAAAATATAAAATTTCAAATTTTTTATTATAAATATTATGGTTATAAAACACATCAGGGGTGTTCAATATCACAGTTGCTATATCTCAAAAAACTAGCCAAATGATTAATGTTCGGTGATTTAAGTAAAAATGTTTAGCACACACGAAAACCTCTTCGTGCCAGTAATTTTAACATATAACTCTAACCTTTAAATCTAATTTAAATTTTACTAGTAATTTCATTATAGAATATATGCATTTTTGAACACATTTGGTGTGTTTTAATACTATTCATAAACATTAAATCAATTTGTTTTGATTTTTATATAGCAAGTTGCGTTTCTAGAACTATGGCATATTTCAAAATTTGATCATGACCGGCGTGTTGCAATATATGCGGATTTCAATCGCAAACAACCTTTTAATTGTGCTTTGCATAATCATCCAACATCTGCCTGGACGGAGATTTCGCGCACATGCATGGATTTTATATTAGGACTTGCAAATTCTGCACAGAATGAGCTTAAAACGCAACAACGTAGGAAGTCAGAAATGAAAAATAAGCATGATCTATTTAAAAAGCTTACAGAGTCTGCTAAAAAGCAGAAACAATCGGTGAAAGTTGGGCAGAGAAATCTCGACGTTGGTGTCACCGCAGATACATTAACCAAAGATCGTGAATATTGGGAGATGAAATTACTTGAATGGTTTCACCCTGTAGGAGGCAATCAACGACCATATGTGAGAAAGTTATATTGTCTTATTGTAGCTCCTTTATTTAAGCGATCTATCGAACGACGAACAAAGAATGTATTTAAAGACTTGCACATAACAGTGTATGCCATTCAGGGTAACAATTATAATATTATTGGTGCATATTTAGTAAATTATGAGACTTTAACTGATATTTTAAACTGATATTTACAAACGCCAGCTCTAACAATGCTTATGGTCAGGTCATTGCACGAGGATACACATGGAATAGTCCAAAATGATATCTCTAGAGTATTTGAATCAATGTTAGATTGCTTAATGTCGCTTGAACGGTATGCCAAGGAACCGCCGTTAGACGATTGGGACATAGGTGATCCGTTTACAGACACACCTTATAAAGTTTTAGCTGACCCGTTTATTGTTATTAATGGTTAGCAATTTATGTTTCTATTTATTATAAATCTCTTTTGATTTTACTAACGATTTTTTGTTTACAAAATGACAGTGATAAAAGATGCACTTTTTGATCTGTCTGCCGCATTTATGCCACACATGGATTACGTTAAGCTTACATCTGTGCACTACGACAGATTGGATAAATTAATGAATGAGAGGAGGTAAATAATACAACATTTTTTTTGAATTGATATTATTACATAGGTTGGGTTTGGGAATCTTCATTTAAGATAACAAAGCCCAAATTACTATCCCGAGGATAGTGGTTGGACCCGTCTGACCCGGGTAACCTGGCGGGTAAACCCGCGGGTCACCCGGGTGGATAAATGATAAAATAACAAAATTCTAATAATATGAAATTAATAAAATATTTGATGAATTGCACAAGAACTATACTAGAACTGATTCATAACATGCCAGTATAATATAATACATTTCTAACTCTTTTTAAACAACTCAAGCGCCTAGTTACATTACCTAATTTTTCATATCAGATATTTTTCTCTTTCTGCATATACTGTAACAAAATTATCATCTCATGAATATCATTATATGAAAGAATTTTAATTTAAAACTCAATTATAATCTATGGATACTATTTAAAAAAATTGATATGTTGATGCTCGATTAGCAGAAGGGAACACCCAAATGTATTTCCGTAGTAAATCACCAAAAATGAGACAAAACAAAAAGCTGCTCGATACGTAAATATCGAAGCAGCTTTTGTCTCGAATTATCATGAGACCAACATGTGATATCTCCGAATATGTTCGGTCTAATGTTAAGTATGAAGCAGGGCCGATGATTTACTGCGATCACAGAAAATAGCCCTTAAAAACAGCTAACCACAGAAATCACCTTTATCATCACAGAATGTTCTATAATATCGCAGGATTTTGACCATAAATTCAGATTGGGCACCGGGAAATCCCGAAAATGTAAATTACAAACATGTTTGTTGGGAAGTTACGGAATTTTGCACATTTATATTTTAACTTATTCAACAAAAAGGGTGAATCTATTTGTCGCCGACGGTGACGCGGTGACAGTCACACTACAGTCACATTGGCCAATCACGTCATGGGATCAGGTGTTACGTTTGTGTAATACGAAAACGAAGAAAACAATGAAATTTTTCAAAAATCTGTGATATCTCAAAATTTCACCTATAAAACCACCTTTAATGTTCTAATTAAAAAAATTTCTTGCAAAAATTTACTATATATTATGTTTAACCCAACTCTAACTTTGTTCTAACCCTAACCCTAATAATAATTAATTTTGGCATTTGTTTTGATTTTGTTATTTGATGTGATTGGCAAATTGCAACTGTCACTGTATCACCGGCAGTGACAATTACATTATTTCTTAAAAAAAAACAGCAAAATTTTTTTTAACCGAAAACAGAATTTGGTCTTAACCAAAACAAAAAATCATTAGCCCTGGTATGAAATAATAATAAGGTAATGAAAAAGTTTGAATAATCAGTTGAGTTAAAATGAAATTATAAGATATTTATTTAAATCCAATTTTTTTTAATAAAAAAATTCTTCATATTTATTAAAATTAAAATTATAGCAAAAATAACAAAATTTAAATTAAGAAACCATTCTTTGTGATCTAATTAAAAATACTCTTTCTAACTTTAACTCAGCCCCAAACTACAATATTAAATTATCAGTAAAAATTGCAGAGAGAAATAATTTTTGTGGATGTGCTATCTAAAAAGTTAAGCAATGTTGATTTTAATATTAATCTAATATTGACCTAAAAGAACTAAAAGAATGTAAAAAAAACATCACCAAAATAACAAAGAGATCACTAAAAGAACGATGAAAGAGCTACAAAGAAGTAATGAAAAATAAAAAAAATTTGAAAAAACAACAAAAAAAAATGTTAACCTAAAAAAAAAGATCACAAAAAGTATTAAAAAGAACAAACCATCAAAAGAATAACCAAAAAACCACTAAAAGAATGATGAAGAATTACAAAAAAACTCCAAAAGAATAACGAAAGAGCTAAAAAAGAACACATCAAAACATAATGCAAAAAAAATTAATTACTAGGGTCTTACAGGTAGACCCGTTTGTTACTTTTTACCTGGTTTGACATAACTGCAACCCAATACTCAACTCACCTACAAGTAATTCAAGTGATACCTATTTGGGTCCAATTACTAATTTGTGTAATTTATATAAGATTATATAATATTATTAATCGATTTGTTTAACACCTTAAATGATTGTTGTATTATATATAAAGTGAAAAAATTGAGATAATGATTTTATTGAACATGCATCATAGAAGCCTAATATTGCAAGTTATACTTGTATCAAATTATATATGCTAGGCTATTATAATATTTTCTTAATAGTTGTATAAATTTACACTTTTTATTGAACAATATTACAAAATTTACTTTCATTTATGTAATTTTGTAAATTTGACAATTTGACATCGAATCATTTGATCTTACTAATCAATATTGATGTCAGAGAGTCTTAATGTGATAAACAATATCATTAATATAAAATAGCATATAGAAACTTTATTATTATTGTATTAATTATAAAAAAAAAGTTTTTAAATAGTACAAATATTGTAGTATTAAATGTCTCAGCCATACTGATTTAGCCAATTATAACTTTCAAATTCTTGAATATATAATCATTGATATTCCAATTTGCTCTAAATTTTGTAAAACAATTTTTGTTAACTAATATTACAAATCAATTTATAAACTAATTAAAAAATTTAATAAATTTATTTATTTTTTATGAAAATCTTTAAACAATTATATCTTGCCTTAGAGTAACAAAGTGGTATATATTTAATACATCAAAATTGATAAAGAAATTATACTACCTTTTTTTTATTTACTTGTTATTATTTTTGTCAAATAATAACAATATAGTCAAATATCTCTATAGTTATCTCTAATAAGTATATTTTTTATAAGTATATATTTTTAGAAACCAAATATATAATCGTTGATATTCCAATTCGCTCCAAATTTTGTAAGACAATTTTTGTTAACTAATATTACAAATTGATCTATAAACTAATTAAAAACAAATATTTAATAAATTTATTTATTTTTTATAAAAATCTTTAAACAATTATGTCTTGCTTTAGAGTAACAAAGTGGTATATTATATTTAGTGTTGGGCTCTGGACTAAAAGTCTGCTCTACTGGATTTATAAACTAGACTACTAGATTTATAAGTCCAGTGGACTATTTATAAATCCAGTTCCAGTTCAATTTTACTGGACTTATAAGCGAGCCCAACACTGATTATATTTAATATATCAAAATTGATAAAGAAATTGTACTACCTTTTTTTTATTAACTTGTTATTATTTTTGTTAAATAATAACAATATAGTCAAATATCTCTATAGTTAAGCATATTTTTTATAAGTATATATTTTTAGAAACCAAATATATAATTATTGGTATTCCAATTTGCTTTGAATTTTGTAAAAAAATTTTTGTTAACTAATATCACAAATCAATCCATAAACTAATTAAAAACAAATATTTAATAAATTTATTTATTTTTTATGAAAATCTTTAAACAATTATGTCTTGTCTTAGAGTAACAAAGTGGTATATTATATTTAATACATCAAAATTGATAAAGAAATTATACTACTTTTTTTTTAACTTGTTATTATTTTTGTCAAATAATAACAATATAGTCAAATATCTCTATAGTTATCTCTAATAAGCATATTTTTTTATAAGTATATATTTTTAAAAACCAAATATAATTATTGATATTCCAATTTGCTCCGAATTTTGTAAAACAATTTTTTATTAACTAATATTACAAATTGATCTATAAACTAATTAAAAACAAATATTTAATAAATTTAGAGAATTGCTATAAGTACTTGTAGTTGATTTCGGGTTAGCTGATTTTTTTGACTTAGCCAACTAAGTTGGTTGGTTTTTTAAAAAATAGGCTTGGTCAATTTTTATATAGATTATATAATTTAATATAATAAAATATATGTGATACGTATTATGGCAAATTTGTCAAATTTAGTCATTTTAGGGACAGAATTTATTAATATTAAACCCTCTAAAAAATTATTAGCACTCTGATCTATAATAACAATGTATCTAACCTATTTTTCCATACATTTAACTTTGAAATTTTTGTACAATTAATAACCATTTTAAATTTATCGTTATATATATTTATAAATATACAATTTAATAACCATTAGTAGTATCGACAGTCACAGGTCAAAAGTATAAATATCTATAAATATCAGATACCCGATAGCTAATGATTGCTAACTATCTGCACTAAAAATCTGATCTATATTGGCAATATGTCAAAAAAATATCAGAAGCATATCAGGTAAAAAATAAATATCAGATAAATATCGGGTATCCTGATATTTATTTTTTACCTGATATGCTTCTAATATGTTTTGACATATTGCCAATTTAGATCAGATTTTTGGCGCAAATAGTTAGCAATGGGTATCTGATATTTAAACTTTGGACCTGTGAGTATTTTATAGATAACAGAAAATTTAAAAAGTATATCATTAGATTAGAATAATAACAATAAATATATATAAAGTTAATTAAATAATTCACAATCAAAGATAAAATTTTCAAATTTTGGTATAATGTATACAGAATTCTGCAAATACTTGCAAAAATACTTTACCTGTTAACTTTATGTTCTCTTTGATCTTTGTTATACAATATTTATTATAAGTCTGATCCAACTTAATTTAAATATTGCATATTAATATCAAATATTCTTGAAGCTTATATTTGTGTTATATTTTAAAAATTTTTAAAAGATATTATATAACAGAAGTGATAAATAGTTAATTAATGAGGTGTGGCGACTTAGTGTAGTGGTTTAGTCATCACCCTCTCCAAGTAGCAGGTCTAGAGTTCGAATTTCACGGACAATGATTTTCAAAAAATAGGCTTGTGTTCGGTTAACGGCTATGCTTATTGGTTGGATCTAATCTGTAACTTCAGTCACACCATCTAGTAATGGGAGCAATAGTGCAATAAATCCGAGGAACCGGCATAACTGAAAACCCATTTGGGAAGTCCCGAGTTAGGAGTAGCAGTGATCTACAATAGTATCACAAGAGGGCTGAATTCAAACCGGAGCCTGAGATCAGAGAACCGAGCGACCAGGTCCTAATAGTGGAGAACACACTAGCCAAACTGCTGGGTTGTCACACCAGAGAAAAAAAGACATACACTCTGAAAGTATATACCAAGAGGAGGATATCCTTTAGGCACCTAAAGCCTGGGCAGACTGACTCATCCGAGTTGTCAGCTGGAAGTAAGGGAGGGACCGATAAAGAATCCAGATAAAAAGACGGTCTAATTGTGGGTACCAGGGTTGTTGTGAACCTATACAAAAGCGGAAGTAGGTAACAACAGGGGTTTAATGGTTAGCCCTGACCCCAAGTGCATGGGTCAAGCTATGGTGAGATGTTACTGAAGTCTGGGTGAGTATATGGGTGAGACATGTATCCTAGCATGGTTAGATACCGGCTTCACTGAGGTCGGTGCAAATTCCACAAAATGTAGTGCCGCTATCGCATTTAGATGCTAAGTTAGTAACCAGGTGAGGTCATGTGTACAGGAAGAATTAGTCATATGTATTATGGCATCTGTTGTTTAGAAATAGTTCTTATACGCTATTTGCCAACAGGTCTAGAGTTTATCACTTACTAATATATAATTTGAATACGTGGCAAGATAGCCAAAGTTAAAAAAAAAAAAAAAAAAAAATAGTCAATTAATAGCAACAATGGGTTAGAATCAAGGCTGTCACTTTTACTATATCTAGTCGCTAAAGATACTAAACTAGACTATATTGAACTTATTAAATTACTATGTTGAGTAGTCCAGTGGCACAGCACTAGAATATGTCTAGTGTAGTCTAGTGACAGCTCTGGTTAAAATGTAAGTTTAGTAGCAAATAGTTTTTTTTTTTTGATATTAAGGTGAGGTCATGCCTCGTAACTTTATTATAAGCATATATATTTTGTATATATTATATGATATAATTATTATATACTATTATTAAGCACATTATCCCTTAAACTGTAGGCAATTCTAGGCAAATTTGCCTGGAAAATTGCTATAAATTTGCTTATAATTTACTTTTTTTAAAATTTAAAATATTTAAATAAAATTTTTTTTGATAATAT
>CAJVPY010002241.1:0-16711 GCA_910591965.1 Dentiscutata erythropus | reverse complement strand
AGTATGTATGTATATATGTAGCGAAGATGTAAATTATATTTATATTAAAAACTGAACTAGTGTGATCTAAAATTTGTACACCCTTATTGGTTGTATAGCTGATAGCCAATCAATGTATTGTATTTGGCACATGACAGAGGCATGCCTTTTGGCCTGAGGGCATGCCCAAAAGACATGCCTCGTGCCCTGTGCCCCATCCCTACTGATAAGCCCGTTTTTGTAAAATTGATTTCAAAAAATTCACAATTCCAGGTTTTACTTTGCGACACCCATATTATAAATCCACTACCCTCCAATTGCATATAATTTTCAAGCCTATAAAATGTAATTACGATAATATATAAACAGAATATGTGTACATTATTGAAAATTAATTAAATAAAGCTATACAGAATACATATAGCTAATAAACACACAACTAACTTCATTTAAAAAATTTAATGGGTACTAATATTGTTACTTTATATAGATATTAACATAAATGCTTATTTACAATTGAATAATGCTTTTCAAATCGCATTAATTCAACTGTAACTTAAAGACTATTTATTAATCGGTGGAATTAAAGTCAACAACCAAGTTTACAATCAAAGTACATAAAATACTTACAAATTACACAATGCTCTTCAAGTTATTTTTGGGTTGTGAATAGACAGGTATTAGATATCCATTAGACCAGTAGACATATAGAAAACATATAACTTATAGTACTTATCTAGTAGTTTAGGCTATATAAACTCTCTACTTGGTTATTTTTGTTCATATTAATTTTATTTTGCTTATGGTATAAAAATCAGCTTATGAATGCTGTATAAAGATTAGCTTGCGAATATACAGATCAGAACAGATTCACAAATTGATTAATACTTACTTACTGTATTAATCATTTCAATTAGCTCATAAATAAAAATCAGTTATCTCTTAATAAATAGGTGTATGGTTATAGTTCCAAAGTGATCTGTGTATAGTTTAAGGCTAGGACATGCGAAATTTTTTAAAAAATTGAAATAACTTATGTATTATTAATGCTATAATTTATTCTATAACTAATTAGTATATAGGAAATGCCACGATCATACAAAATAAAGTTTGTTAAAAAAAAAGAATGATGTTTGATAAGTTTATAATTAAAAACCTCTAGTTTTATTCTATCATTTGTGCTACTTTGATACTAAATTTGTTTAAAAACTTTTATGACTTTACTATAACCTAAAAATTTTAATTTGTGTTTTCTTTACATGTGATCTGTATTATATCCTAATATAGAAAATTCTTTAGGTAACTCGTGGATCATCAATTAAATAAAAGTCTGGGTAGGTGAATCATTTTTTTTGTTCCATGTTATAACCTAAAGCAAGCAATTAAATAAAAAAATTATTTTATTTTAATTATAATAGTAAAATTTTAAATTAAATATATTATAACAAAATATTTAATATTACTATATTGGTATGAAATAATATAGATAGGCATTATTTTGAAACATCTATTTTTTTGAAAAAATTTTTTGACTCTAAATAATGTGTCTCTTAAATGTACTATATTACATATTTTGTTCAAATTTTTTAGACTAAGTTTATTTATCATTTTTTGTAATCCAAATTTGTCAAAATAATTTGAATTACTATACATGCATTGTATACAGAGTTTCAAAATAATGTGCAGATAAATATAAGTAAACAATGTTATAGATAATCATGAAATCAGAATCAAATATTTAATATTTGATTTTTAAAAATTTTCGAGTATTTTTTTAGACATTTTTTTTTAGATTTGGAATATGATTTAGGGTTAGGGTTTGTAATAAAAGAGTATAGAGGGTTTTAGTAGGATTTATATTTTAAATTAAAGCTCTAGATTTTATGATCATCACATTTCACTATTGTTTGTAACAAATAATAATGTTTTAAAAATACAATAGTTTTATATAAATAATTATATAAATCTATACAATTTATATGTTTATTAAACTAATACAAAATTTAAATTATTATTTTATACAAAATAATAATTATTTAATAATTATAGCAAAAAAGTTAGAATTTATAAATATAGTAAGTATATATTTATAAATTTATTTATTATTTTATTTTATAGTGCTATAGCACTATAGTGCTAGGGCATTTTAACCAATTAAAATTTAAGATCAGGTATAACATGCAGATTAGCTTTGTATAACAAAAATAAAGAATTTTTTAAAAAAACAATTATATTTCAAAATTTTAATTAGAAAACTATCTTTTAAGCTTTAACAAAAAAAATTTCTTGCTAAATTTTACTATAAAAACTATTTAACTCTAACCTTTGACACTTACTCTTACCCTAATATTAAAAAAAGTTAATTTTGTTTTGATAAAAGTTGTTTTAATTTATATATTACACCAATTTGCTTATTATATAGGGTAACATTAAGTGCTATAGTGCTATAATAATATTCCCATAAAATATATATTAATAATTTTTATTTTTATTTTTTTAAAATTTTATTTTAAGTATACTTAATAAATATTAGACTTATAAAGTAATATTTTTAGTCTTATAATATTAAATTTTTATTTTGACCTGCCAACCCAGTGTCAACACTAAACCTATCTCTATATCTTAAAAGTATAAAGGTTTTAAAATTTGAATTTGGGCAAAGTAATAAGAGATGTTGAAACTATCAAAATATCTATAGAGGATTTGTAATAAGGCTTAAAAGAGATAACAATATAATATATATGAAAATACAAGAAGGTTGTATAATTCTGGTTTTCTACCACACTTGTAGAGTTTGGTACTTATCTCTAGAGATTCAATTTAGATAAATCTGCTATCTATTTATCCATATTATTATATCTGGATATTTATCTAATTATATCAAATATCCAAATAATTTATCTAAATTATCTAATATATCTGTAATAGATATCAAACAGATATTCAAACAAATATCTTAACAGATAAATATATTTAGAAGTCTTCTTGCATAATTTTATACACTCCTTGCATAATTGAGCATAATTGTACATATTTTATGTATAATTATGTGGGATTATACAAGGGTACATAAAAATATGCAAAAGGGTTTTCAAATAATGCTCTATATAATACTGCATTTCTTATATAAACAATCCAGATAATCAATTAAATAACCAGATAACTATCTATTAACCTATTTTAACTATTTATCTATAAAAATCAGATATCCAATAAATAAATAGATAAACAGTTAATAAATAGGACCTCTATTCTCTATCATGATATCACATGATGATGATAGTTTCTTTTTATATTATTTTATGCTTTAATTAAACATATATAAAGACACAATTTGATTTTATTAGATAAAGAATAAAATAGACAATGCAAAAGAGATAATAAATAAAAATTTGAACATCTAAATAACTATTAGAGATATCGAAGCTAAAGAATAAAATCAAGTAAACTTAGAGGTTTTTTATATATATTTTCTTAAGCTAAGTTTACAATACTATGATAATTCTTTTCTAATATTAATTTAATTAATTGATTAAGTTAATAAAACTAATAAATAATTAATTTAATTAATATAAAGCCAAATTTTTAAAATGCAATTCTATATAATGCAGTTCAAAGATAGCATTTCATAAATCAGTAGATCTTTTAATTTACATCAGAGTTATATATATCAGGTTCATTTACTGCAGTTAGATTTTTGTAAGACTATTTTTTTCCAACTAATTTATATGCTCTGCACATAAAATTTTAATTTAGAACAATAGATAGAAATTCGAGTGTTCTTGGCTGTTAATAACAATTGCTAACCATAAACATTCCATTAGCATTATGAACAAGCCAATAAATATTACAATTCCCAACATGATTTATCTTGTCAAATATCATAAATATTTTTATGATTTTTCAATAATCTATTAATTCAGGTTCATATCTTTGATGAAACTAGACAATATTTGTTTTGGTAAGTTGAACTTTGGCATTAATATGTTCAGAAATCTTTTATATTAACCAGAGCTATTGAAATATTCTATAGGTATTTCCTTTGCCTTTCTATTTTCTCTCATAGTACATTTTAAATAAAAAGACATTTTGTGGAATATCTAGCACTTGATTATCAAGTATATATAGCCAATACACATCTTGTGCTACTTATTTATATATTACAAAAGGGCCAAGCTATCATGGTAAGAATTTTCTAGTATATTGGCCTTGTTGAGTGGTATCAAATAATAGTACTTTATTGCTTTTTTGAAAATTTCTCTAACTTTTTTCAAATTTCTATCCTAATAGAACTTATACCTTTTTTGGGCTTTGGTTATATTATCTATTTTTTAGTGAATACTTGTCATAGAGTTTCCTAGTACTACCATGTATTAGTGGGTCTTTACTAATATTTTTCACTTGCTTGGCTAATATCTTTGATAACCATGTATCATACAGGTCCTTCTACCGATCATGTATACTTACACAGTTAATAGTTTTTCACTAAAATTGTTTTTACACTAAGCGGATATCAATTTTCAAAGCTAAGAAGCTTCAATTTCAAAAGCTTGATTTTTTTCCCTTCGGGATCAATACCTTATATTAATTACTAATCACTATTTGCGTTACTTATTATTACATATTATCTCATCACTCATACAATTAATGTTTTAAACTTTTAATTATTTCGTATGCATATTCAAATTATGTCATTCATGCAAATTGGGATCATGATATGATCATAATTCATTGTACTATGAATATCTGAGGCACCAAAATTGACCATAACAGAAGCTAGATCTCCTGGAACTTTCATCTCTGAAGTTCCAATACAAACAAATTTGCTAGTGCAACATAGCCTAGCAAAATAATATTTACAAAGTCCCATTAATACTAATAATCATTCAGATTACTAATTACTACATATATATACTAATAAAAAAGTTTTTTTTTTTCTATCATTAGCATTCTATTATTATAATGTTCTATTATCTTTACCAAACCCTCTATTAACAAATCTATCCTCATAACTTTGTTCAACGGTACTTCTATCATGACTACTAGCTCAACATGCTAATGTTTTTCAATATCATTTACTCTATTGATATTACTTATATTATCAGATCTTTGGTGATAAACAGATATCTTATATTCATTTTTTTTATTATGAATTCTATTCAAAGCAATTATTGTTGCTTCATCATTTGAGCTTGATTCCCATCATTCTAACTTTGAATTCATCAGCACTACTCTATTTATTTAATGTCTCCACCAAATATTGTTCCTCTACATTAAACATTTTTTTTGTATTGTCTATATCTGCAGATTCTTAATAATGAATGAGTGTCTTATATTCATTTTTTTCAATATCTACATTTTCGCCTTATTTCATTTAATCTTTTTTCTATGACCTTCACAGGTATGATTTTATTTTTTACTTGTGCTATTTTACCCTTAAATAACTTATTAATAATCATTTTTCTTTCTTATTTCAATCTTTTTTCTTTTATATTTTCATGCTTCTCAATATCTATACAATCCAACTTCATATACCTTATATCACTTACTTCCGGGCTTTCAACCAAACTTCCAGTCCTACATTTTTGAACTAGGCAATTACATGTCATATGTTCTGGTTTTCGGTATTTATAGCATAATCTTGAACAACACAGCTTGTACTAGTAAGCATAACACTTTTGGCTTTTATATTGGCTTTTCACAACCCTATTTAATAAGAAATAATACCTTCCATAATCTCTCTTATAGGTTTTATGATTTTCCAGATCTGCCTTTTCAATTCTACATTTATTTCACATATTTCATCATCCGTATGTTCATTTTTCTCCTCAATTGATTTATCAAAACCATTATTTAGCATTTCACTAGCTTTTTTTCTATAGTATTCACTTTGCTTTATGTATGTTTCAATCTTCAAAGCAAACCTTTTTATGTTTTCATAGATCTCAGAGCAATTATAATAAACTTTTTCTCTATATTTTTTATCTAGCCCTCTTATGTATATCTTATTTAATTTGGTTTTTCGATGGACTTGTCTCTTTGCTATCGACACTTGGGCTTCAAATTTGTTTGTATAGCTCTATATTGATTTTTTTTTTCCTTGTTTTATATGTACCAACTTCTTTAACTTTATCTCCCCATCATATGATGATTATACCTTTTATCATTTTTAATTTCAATTTAGCCCAACTCTTGGTTGTCTGTATTAACTCTCTTACCCACAGCCTTAGGTGCTCTGAAACATAGTGGCTAAGCATTATTCTTATGCCAACTTTGCTTCATCTCTCAAATATGGTGTAGGTTTCGAAATCAAACAGAAAATCGTCTATACTCTTTTCAGTATCACTATAATAAAATGGCAATTGAAGATCAGCTTTTTTCATTGTATCCTTTTTTATTTAAGTTAAATGTCTTTTTGTTCATTCCCGACTTTATAGTTTTTACAAAGACTTTTTTGTTCCTTTTATCTTTTAATAATATAGTTCACTAAGTATTTCACAGAGATTTTCTTTCCTTGCTGTTTAATCAACTATGTAGTTCGACGAGAGTATTGTTCTTTACTCAGGTCCTTTTGTCATATAGTTTCTTAACACTACCATATACTGGTGGGTCTTCACTAATAATTTTTATTTACTTGGTTAATATCTTTGATTATACAGGTCCTTCCACCAATCTTGTATACTCATACAAGTAGTAGTTTTTCACTAAGATTGTTTTTACACTAAGCAAATATCAATTCTCAAAGCTAAGAAGCTTCAATTTCAAAAGCTTGGTTCTTTCCCTTTCGGAATCAATACTTTATATTAATTACTAATCACTATTTGTGTTACTGATTATTACATATTATCTCATCACTCATGCAATCAATGTTTTAAACTTTTAATTATTTCCTATACATATCTGAATCACGCAAATCAGGATTATAACCCAATCATGATCTCTTGCATTACAAATATCCAGAGCACCAATGTCGACTACAACAATACTTCTTCCAAAATCGCATTCAATCTATCAATTATAGTATTATTTCTTTTTTAAAGTTAGAAAACCTTGCTTCTCTTCTATAAATAAGATAGAATAGAGTGAATTTCATAAAAACTGTTTGCTTGTTCTATATAAGTACAAGACTGAGGATATTATGAGTCTTATTCTTGCTCTTGTTTAATCAATTTTGCTAATGCTTCACATAGTATATGATTATAGCATTCAACCAACCCATTAGTCTGTAGATAGTAAGGAGTTGATATTATATACTTTATTTCAAAATTCTTTACCATGAATTTTTTCCTCTATCTGAAATTAGATAGATAAAGCATTCATAGCAACAAACTACTTATTGAAGATAAAATGAGCAGTTTGCTATGCATCAGCATTCAGTATAGCCTTAACTTCAGACCATTTTGTTATATAATCCATAACCCCAATTATGTAATAATTGCTACTTGTAGTTACTTCTAATAGTTCAACAAAGGCAATTCCAATTTTGTGAAATAGGAATATAGGTTGTAAGGGTTCTCTTGTTTTGTATTTGTCTCATTTTTGGTATGCATTACATGGTTTAACATATTCTCTAATGTGTTTATATATTTGAGGCTAGTAATATTTTTCACAGCTTTTGTCAAACATCTTTTCAACTCCTACAAGCATACCTAAGGGATGGGTGTGTATGATATATAAGATAGGGTCTACTTCCTCTGTCCTAATTATCTTTAATAATTGGTTTTAGATTTTCTTCTATTTCTCTTATACAACAAGTAGTTGCATATAGTATAAAACTGGCTTTGAGATTCTAGTTGCTTTTTCTGCTTAGTATTTAATTGAGGCAAATAACTTGTCTTTTCTAAAAATTCTTTAATTTGATAATATTTAATAGTTTCCATCTTTATTTAATTATTAATCTTCTCTCTCTTTTTTTTTTTAAAAAAAAATATATAGTTATTAATAGGTTGTATAGTAGCAGGAACTGACCTGCAAATTTTTATGTCATTTGGGAATGGAGAAAATAGATATTTTGTTCAAAGCCATTGAACAGAGTTTGGAATTTTCTACCAAACTAAATTACAAAGATAAGTATTCTTATAATTGTTGAACTTCTGGTAATATCTTTTAGTTGGAGTTTCTAATAGCTCTAACCACTATAGCTATATTATAAAATTGTTTTCACTTTCCTTGGTTAGTCTATTATTTTGAGCTACTAGGTCTTTAAGACAAATAGAAGTTTCATCTAACTATTTGTCTATTGTATAATTAATACCTAAAGATTTTAGGTCTATGGTAGTTTTTTTTCATCTTCAGTATCTATTATTGCTTAATTCTTTTGGTAATTTTGTAAATAAGATAATTTTTAATTATAATCCACAATTTTAGATTACACTTACACTTGATGCAATCATCTTCTAGTAAGTATAGTTTATTACTACACCAGCATTGAGTATTAGAACTTTTTCAGTCATGTTTTCAGTATTTATCTTTTGTTTTTGTACTCAACCTTTTACTGACATACTTTATATACACAGGTCGAAATTTAATATATCCTACATTTAAGCTATACATATCGGGTAGCAGATATGTGAGAATGACGTAGGATATACTACACATAATTTACACATATCCTATACATATCTTACACTTTGAGGGATATATATAGGATATGTGTAGAATATGTGTAGTCTCAATGCAGACATGTGTGAGAAATGTTACATGTCACTCAAATATTTCATATCAGATAGGTGTAGGATAGATATAAGATATATAAATTTTGACCTATGATAATACTAGGTACAATACTGATTATTATACATACACCTTCAGGTATAAATTCTATTTGGTCATACAAGTACAACCCAAAGAGTGCGTATACAGATAAGTTAAATTTTAGGTTTTTTTTATTTTCCTATATTTTTTTTCAGGTAGAATACTAAAAACCTTATTATTGATTGTTACTTTTCTATTTAGTTCAGTAAAATACACAGGTTATATTTCTTTCTCTTTTTTATTATATAGCTACGATAAAGCATTCGCATTATTATATTTCTTTTCAGCACAATGTATAATCGTGAAATTGTATAGTTCAAGTTTCAATATTCATCGGGCTTACTTATTTTTAAGTTCAGAGGTCCTTAGCTATTGCAACACCAAATGATCTGTTATGAGAAAAAATGGCTTAGACTCTAAATATTAATAGAAATATTCTATAGCCCAAACATTCTAGTTCAGGTATTGAATAGTTTTTTTATACTTATTTAAACTACAACTCACATAAGCAATAATATATTTCTTGTTCTTTTTATCAAGTTGGGATAAAACAAATTTCAAATCTAAAGTAGAAGTATTTGTATGAAGTAGAGTTAATACCTCAATTCAGATATATTTTTTATATCCAGATTAATCTGGTTTTATTATAGTATAAATTTGAATATAAATTTAAATCTGGATATATTTATTTCCAAATATAAAAACATTATGTTACATTATATCATATAACATAGTATATATCCGGATATATTAATCTAGATAGAGGTATTAACTCTAGTATGGAGGTAAAATTGCTTGCTAAAATCTGGGTACTGTAATATCAGAGTGGTTATAAGGTGATCTTTAAAAGTATTAAATGTCTTATATTGTTTTTGCTCCTATTTGTATAGCTCATTTCTATGCAATAACTAATTCAAATGTTTAGCTATTTTAGAGAAGCCTTGGATAAATCTTCTATAATAGGATGCCTGTTCTATAAAGGCATAAACTTGCCTAATTATAGTAGGTATCAGGAAATTTTTAATTTTTTTTACCTTTTCTTCATCTGGCAGAATTTCTTCTTGCCCAATTATATGATTTAAAAATTTTATTCCTTTTAAGAAAAATACATATTTTTTTAATTATATTTTAGTTTTGCTTCCTTTAATCATTCAAGAACCTGTTGAAAATGCAAAAGATAGTTCTTAAACATCTTTGAATATATAATAATATTGTCAAGATACACCACTAAGAACTTATTGATAAAAGGTTCTAACATGTAATCCATTAATCTTTGAAACATGAATAGTGCATTATATAAACAAAAAGATATAATATTAAACTGGTATGTTCTAAATTTAGTTATAAAAGCAGTTTTCTTTTTGTCTTCTTCTCTAACTACTACCTGCTAATATCCACTTGTCAGATCAAGACTTGAGAACCACTTAGCACCTTCAAACACAAATAGGATTTCTTGGATAGTAGGTAAAAAATATATGTTCTTCTTGGTTACTATGTTTAACTTATGGTAGTTGATACATATACTTTTTTTATTATTTTTTTTGGATACAATTACTACTAGTAAAGTCCAAGAGCTTTGCACTTCCTTTATTATACCTTGTTCTTCTATTTTTTCTAGCTCTTTTTGTAATAATTCTTGTTCCTCTAAGCTATACTATAACATCTTTGTTTAATTGGTCTGGTATTTCCTATATTAATTTCATGACAAACCAAATTGGTTTGATCTAAACCTACTATTTGTCTACCTTTACTTATTTTTTGGGTAAAGGAGGACCCTGGACATCTCTGATATAGGTCATATTTTTTTTTTTAGCAAATTGCAAAAAATTTGAGTTTTAGCAATTTTAAATTAGATTATAATTGACTATTTCGTCGAATTACATCAATTTTATACATGTTATATTTTATTTTTTAGCAAATTACTGACATTTTGAAGAATTATACTCAAGAATAAGCTACTTTTTTTTAAACTAATATGATTTTTCAAAATTCAAAAAAAGGTGCTTAATTTTTGATTTTTTGATCAAAACTCCAAGATTATGCATTTTTTTTTGAATTTTTAAAAAATATAAAATTAAATATACCAACATAATGTATTTTTGTGTACTGAACAAGTTTACTTAGAGTATAAAGTTAGAATTAGTTAGTAAAAATTTGATAATCATAGTATTTTTTAGTATTTTTATTAATAAAATTATATAAAATATTAAGATTCTCAAAAGTTTACTAATTGATTATAACTTTATGCTCAAATAAATCTTGTTTTGCACACAAAAATACATTATTCCAATATATTTAATTTTTTTCTTGAAAATTTAAGAGAAGATGCTTAATTTTGAATATTTTGATTAAAATATCTAAAATCAAGTATTTTTTTTTAAATTTTCAGAAAATATAAAATTAAATGTGCTAAAATAATGTATTTTTGTATACTGAACAAGTTTCTTAGAGTATTATGTTAGAATCAATTAGTAAAAATTTGTTAATTATAGCATTTTTTAGTATTTTTATTAATAAAATTATATAAAATATTAAGATTCTTGAAACTTTACTAATTGATTATAACTTTATACTCTAATAAACCTTGTTCAGACACAATAAAAAGAAACGATGATGCACTTGTTAACTTTGAGCCTTATGATGCCTCCAACTATACTAACTACTAAAAGCATTTGCAAAACATATCTGGGCAGCCTCATTATTGTATTGGGAAATACAGTCATTAGCACAGACCAAATTGGATACATTAAGACCTGGGTCCCAAAAGTCACAGAAAACTAATTAGTTATAGTAGCATGCAGGCTTGAGATATTTACCTATTTGGGTAGAGACAGCTGCATGGCTTGGGATATAAACTCCTAGAAAATACACCAAGTAAGAATTGAGGGAGAAATTGCTCTGCCAGGTATATCAAACTGGAAGCAATAGCATCTACATGGTATACACCAATTTAGAAGTTGAAGATAAAAGGTTTGTGGGTAATGTGGTGAATATATGAATACTAATTGGTGGTTGGTGGAGGGATGTATAAATCCAGGTCAGCTATATAGTGAAGATATGGCCGGCTCTGGTAGGGTTTAGCCATGGATAAATGGTTTGTATACCTGATGTCCTAGTCTTAGTACTTGATGTAATATATATATATATCAGCACCATTATATGTCAATCATTTAAGTATTAAATAAAGTCTAAATGCAGGTGCTATACCCTTATAATTAAAAAAAAAACTTTGTTCAGAATACAAAAATAGATTATTCTGGTATTTTTAATTTTATATTTTCTGAAAATTTAAAAGAAAATGCTTAATTTTGGATATTTTGATCAAAATATCTAAAATTAAGTATTTTCTCTTAAATATTCATGAAATATAAAATTAAATATACTGAAATAATGTATTTTTGTATACAAAACAAGGTTTATTAGAGTATAAAGTTATAATTATTTAGTAAAGTTTTGAGAATCTTAATATTTTATATAATTTTATTAATAAAAATATCAAAAAATATCATGATTCTCAAAATTGTACTAATTAATTCTAACTTTATGTTCTAATAAAACTTGTTCAACACACAAAAATATATTATTCTGGCATATTTAATTTTTACTAATTGATTCTAACTTTATACTCTAAGTAAACTTGTTCAGTATACAAAAATATATTATATTGGCATATTTAATTTTATATTTATTAAAAATAGATATAATAATTTAATTTTTAGCAAATTAGGCTAATTTTATATGTAATAATTGAATTTTTAGCAAATTTACATAATTTTAGGGTAGCAACAAGCCTTTAGCTTATTTATACTGTTCTATTTCTAATTTCTTATTTAATTTTAACTAGTTCTTCTATTACAGTATCAGTTAGATAGATAGCTGGGTTATCCTTAACCTATGGATTATAAAAGAGGTTATTTTCTTTGGAACTTACTTTATTTTAGAAAAAGACTTCTTGAAAAATTCCTCTTCATTATTCTCAAACTCATCGATTCACTCATCTTTGTTGGTGAATTCTTCAAGTTCTTGAGTGGGAATTTGATTTATTATATACAAATATTTAATATGTAATATATTTTTTTTGAAATTTAATTTCATTTTTGACTTATCAAACCAATTTGTTTCTAATAACAGAGTTCTTTTTAAGACTCTATTACCTGTTAGTTAATCAGAATGATCAAGTCTTGTAGTATTATTTTAATACCACTAATAATTCTAAGAGCTTTAACTCTATTTTTATTTGCTATTATAACTGTTGTCTTTGAAGGTTTATCTGGTTTTAATTTTTTTTTTTTTTTTTTTTTTTTTTTTTTTTTATATCAAAGGAGGTCTTTTCTCTAGTTCTTTATTAGATAAAATTATGAATTATAACAAAGTTAAAATTGAAATTTTACATTTACAAAGTAGAAGTTAGAACATCTTATCCTCGACCAAGCCTTTACTAGAATAGTCGCAAGACCTCTAGATTGTGAAGTATTCAAATGAAGCTGTGCTATTATATAAAATATAGTAATTAAAGTGACATTGTATTAAACTATCATCTAGGGGAGGTAAATAGTATTGTCTTCTGGTATTGTACTTGGATCCACCCTATTTGTAGTCTTGTGTCTGTTTGCTCTCGTTTCTATTTAGATCTTTTTATATATTTCAGTGATTATTCTATGATGTAGGAGAGAAGTAACTTCTCTTTTCGAGTGTGTTCCTGTTGTAAGTGCCAGTGTGTTACTTGTAATCAAACCAAGTCGAGTCTCTCTTGTTATATATATGCTGTAGAAGTTTGAAAAGAAGAGTTGTAGATCTCAAACTTGCATCTCGTTCTCATTTAGGACTTTTCGACTTTCGTTTATTACTATATCTTTTAGACTTGTTTGTAATTTGGTACATGTTATAAGATGAGTAATGTCTTTAACTATGTTAGAGCACTTGATGCAATATAGATTCAGATACTGTTCTGAATTACGTCTGAAAAGTCGAAGGTGAGTAGATAAATCGCCATTAATGATCTTGATCTTGAAGTTTTGAATTGATAATGTTTCAGAGTTGGTTGCTCTACTTTTAGATGGGTTGTTATATATTATATGTTTGAATGTTAATTCCCAGTTGATTTCATTTGTATTCATGTTTAAGATTCTAAATTGTCTTTGATTTATCCAATTACATCTTGCAATAATATTATTTGTATCTTTTATTAGCTGCTTTAATGAGCGAACTGTTAATATCATACAAAAGCTGGGTATATACTGATTGGTTAGTATTTGTTGCGGTTTTGTGCTTGTCTACCAAACTATTGTAGGTGGTAATTTTGTTGGCTTATCTTTTACAACATTGATCACTAGTATAATCCTTTTAATGTTAATAATAGTTACTATTATTTTTGTTAGTACGTTAAAGTTCGTGTTTTTTTGTCTTTGCCAGTAGTAGTAAGGTGTTGTCAAATGCTCCTCTATTAGCATTTTGACTAACATATTGTCTGTATGTATTGTGATTTTAGATTGTTCTCTTACACAAGTTATTATTGCTGTAATAGCTATTAATGTCGTATGGGTATTAGAAGGCCACACTTCTGCATTAACTGACTAGGAGTTGTTTGTTGTCTTATGTTGTATGATTGCATCATGTTTCAGTTTCTTGTTTGAGCTTAGGATTTGAATAACCTCAGTCATCTCCCATTTCTTGTTGTATAATTTATGCAGCATGTCAGTTATTTGTATACTTGTGTTAGTGAAAAGAGTATCTAATGAAATTTTTATTCCTGGCACTATTTTTGAGTATGACTGTAACTTTTGTTGATGTCATATTACATTGTCTAGGTCTTGTATTCGAGCTTTTATTTCTTTGACCCGTCTACTTTTATGTGGTATAAGTCTTCCCGATTTCGGGAAATGATACACCAAGTTCTATCTAGATTTGTTTTAAATTTACATCTTGCACAGGGTACTAATTGATTTCCTTGTTTTATTCTATAGTGTCTTAAGTTGAAGATGTTTGCACTGTGGTTGTGTGTCATGATTTTACCATATAGTTTGTTTTTCGTAAGTACCCATTTAGTTTGTTCTGACACAGGTTAGTAGGTAAACGGATTCATATCTTCGAACTCTCAACTTGGATTTTCTGTCTCTCGAATATGTTGTATTATTACTTGATACCATTTAGGTTCATGGCCTGTTGGTATTGTCAGTGTATGGTGATGAAATTCTTTCCAACTCAGATTGTCATCTAGCTTGAAATTTAGGAATTGTTCGATGAATCCTATTTTGAGTCTATTGAGCCTTTTCTTTATTAGAGGAGCATTGCTTATATTTTGAAGTATTGTATTAATACTGTTTCCCCTATTTTGTAATAGTTTCGGCCAAGGATTCAAAGGCCTTTGATATTGTATTTATACTAGATGTAATTGACTTATTGCAAATCTGGTTAAAGTGCGTTGTTCTTTGATAGGTAGTACCAGTAATTGGACAAGGATTAAGATATTTGTATATGTCTCATTTTGGATCTGCTGTAGTCTGATCTTTAGAGTACTTGTGTCAAAGTCATTTCCATTTATAGTGTTAAGGAGATTAGTTAGTATGAATTGTTTTTGAATTCTTTTGACAGATGTTAATGCATAGATTTCAGGATGCAGAAAATTAGCTCCAGGTATGTCTCAAGAGAATCTTCCCTTGTGCTATATAACTTGGATAAACTTATTTGTAATGTGACTACACTGCCTTGGACTCCAGAAGTGACTATGAAATTGGTAACTTAGCTGAGGTGTTATGACAGTATTTATTACATATACCGTCTGCTTTTCTGTAATCTTTGCAATTTCACATTTCTTTAAAGCATTGAAGATTAGGTTTTGGATCTGTTTTTTTGCTATACTTCTTCGTGGGTTTATAGAGAAATATGCACCTAAGTACTTGAAAAGTTTGTTGTGGCCATTGCTTGTATTTCAAAGTTATTTATTTTTATGACTTTGTCATCGTTTTTTGAGTTTGTAACAAGTATAGATTTAATGGTATTTATTTTGATATTGGTGTATTCATAAAAGTTGAGTGCAGTTTTGATAATTTCCCTATTTTCTCTTTCGTATCTGTTATCCAGGCAAAATCGTCCATGTACGCTAATACTGACATGTTTTTTGTATAAAGTTTTTTATCTGGAGTACACGTCTGTAATGAGTACCCTTTGTGCTTTTTATTTATTCTGTTGATTGGAGGATCATAGAAAATCCTCCACAAAATTGGGGATATTGTCTCTCTCTGATCTATACCATCTTCAACTTTATATGCTTCAGTTAATCCTGCATCTGTAATTACCCGGTTTGTGCAGTTTGTAAATATGTACTGTAGTATTTCTACTATGGGCTCAGGTACTTTGATATGTCTAAGGGCTTTGGCTAGTAATGAAATGTGTACAGAATTATATGCTTTCGACATATCCTGGAATAGCATTCAGTATTCTTTTCCCTGTATCTGAGCATCTTCCATAACATGGTTAACTATCTGTATCGCCGTTGTTGTCGTTGTAAAGAGCAGTGTCACACTATTACTACCATCTAATATTTGATATTGATAGAGGATATGGTTAAGTCTCTGTGTGATTATACTAGTTAAGATTTTTCAAGGATGTTCGATTAGTGTAATTGGTTGCACATTTCTGAGTTTGAAGTCGTAATGATCTTTCTTGGGAATTGGCCAGATATTTGCACTTAACCATTGGTCAGGTACTTTTTTTAGCTGTAGGCTTGCGTTGATTATATCTCTGAACCATTCTATTGCACTATCAGGAAGTTGTTTCATTATCTTGTTTGATATGCCTGTTGGCCTAGTTGCCTTGCTTACAGATGAGTTATTTATCGTATTGTTTAGCTCAGCTAGAGTAACAGGTTCAATAAGCTCTTTGTAGTTGTCTTTTCTTATACTCTCTTTTGGTTTATAGTATTCATACTATGATTGTTTGTGGTTGCAGGACGGTGCATTAGACTTTGTAAACAATTTGA